>WNWK01010020.1:0-72813 GCA_009830355.1 Cherax destructor
CGAGCCTGTATTTGTTTTACATGATGGTAGGATTGCTGGTGTCTTTTTTTCCGTCTCATAAACATGCAAGATTTCAGGTACGTCTTGATACTTCTACCTACACTTAGGTCACGCTACACATACATGTACACGTTTATGTATACACATTCATCTGAGTTTTCTTTGATTTTATCTTAATAGTTCTTGTTCTTATTGCTTTTCTTTTCATATCCATGGGGAAGTGGAATAAGAATCTTTCCTCCGTAAGCCATGCGTGTTATAAAAGTCAACTAAAATGCCGGGAACAATGGGCTAGTAACCCCTTTTCCTGTATAGCTTACTAAAAAGAAAAAGAAGAAAACCGTCAAAGTGGGATGTTTGAATGTGCGTGGATGTTGTGCGAATGATAAGACAAGAGATGATTGTAGATGTTATGAATGAAAAGAAGCTGGATGTCCTGGCTTTAAGTGAGACAAAGCTGAAGGGGGTAGGAGAATTTCAGTGGGGAGAAATAAATGGGATTAGGTCAGGGGTTTCAAATAGAGTTAAAGCTAAAGAAGGAGTGGCAATAATGTTGAATAATCAGTATATATATAGGTAAAGAGGGAATATAAATGTATAAATTCAAGGATTATGTGGAGTAAAATAAAGGCTGGAAGTGAAAAGTGGGTTATAGTAAGTGTTTATGCACCTGGAGAAGAGAGAAGTGTAGAGGAGAGAGAGAGATTTTGGGAAATGTTGAGCGAGTGCGTGGGGGAGTTTTGAATCAAGTGAGAGAGTAATTGTGGTTGGGGATCTTAATGCTAAAGTGGGTAAAAATTCTTGTGTTCCGTGTAATACTTGCTGCATTTCTCATTATTAAATTAAGTTGATGTACATAACAGTGAATGAAATGTGCATTACTATAAACTGCTTTTATTTTTGCTTGAACTCCTGCTTCTTTTTTGACTTTCATGACATTTGCACCATCAAATGTCTGACCTATCAGTTTTTGTCCATTTCCTTGACGGATTATGTCTAATTGTTTGATTTTCTGTAATAAAGATTTCCCAAAACGCTCAAATATTTCTCCATTCAACAAGTATCGTAGAACAATGATCATTTGAGTGTATTCCAAAACATCTGTTGTGTCATCAGCCATCACAGCTACAAAGGAAGTTTCTCTAATTTCTGTCTTTATCTCATGGTATATTTGTAACAGGCAGTCAAGCATCTCATTCTGAATGGTCTTAGAAACACCTTTGAAGACCGTACTGGTTTCTAAGTGATTCTTCAAATCTGGATCTAATTTAGATGCAAAATTTATTAATCCTCTAAATACCCCTGGATTTAATGAATCATCTTTTTCATCATAGCCACGTAAGGGAGTTTCAAAGTTTCCACAAAAGAAAATACAGTCTATGGTTTTTAATAAAATTTCACGGTTCTGTTTAACCTTTATATTATGTTTATTGATTGAAAGTCTGTATGCCTCACTAAGTTTCTCCTTAATATTTACGTTTCCTAAAAGTGATAGTGAAACCACATTTTCAACGCTTCTTTGACTTCTCATGTTTTCAGTTTTTTTTCTTTCATTTTGTTTATATTTCTAAAACTGTCTTTTGTCCACGTCCAAACAGCAAACACAGGAAGCAAAACAATGTATTTTTTACTTCACAGTCGCAAAGCTAACTTTTCCATTGGTACCATTCAGAATTAAAGCTACGAATATACTTCTTCTTGTTGCTTATTCCTGGCTGAGATATTTGAATATCAGGTGTTAAACGGCCTCTTTTTCTTAACTGTAACTTTCTCATGGAGAGAACTGTGAAAACTTAAGCTGTTGAAGTTCACTTTCAGTCACAGAACTTATTTCTTGGGGATGCAAAGAACCGAAAAAAAACTATGAATTGAATAAAATAACTGGAAGCATGATAATCATCTAATTCTACACTTTATCACATTCAAGAATATGATACATGGTTTTTAAGCACAACACACGTCGCTGAGTCAAAAAGAAACACAACCTTACACTTGCACAACAGGGTCGGCACTGCGTCAGCGACAGTGCTCTGTCTACCTAGCGTGCAGCGTCTTATCTCGGACATGTGCGCATGAGCACAACAGCCAAACACGAGTCGCTGGAACTGTGAAGCGCACAGTTGCATACAAGGATTTTTGTAATTTTTTCATGTACTAGGGGATGGCTACTGACATTAAGCTTAAGGATTATATAATGTACAAGTATGAAGAAGGAATTAAAGAAGAAAAAAAAGATTCATTATATTGAGTGTCATCGATAATATCGATATAGACACGTGTATAGGCACTGCAGTTCCGCAGTGCCTATACACGAGCCGCCACTGTTCACAAGACAAAGGACCAAAAATTTGGGGAGTTCACAACACATAACAGGATTCTGTTTTACACTCTTACCACAGGATAGTTGCACCTAATTTACTTTTGTTTCTGGCTGAGAAAAACTCAATTCTTCAAGAACGAACATACATTATTAAAAATATTAAAATAAAATAAACCTACCCCAATCCAAACATCCTTAAGGTAACTTCAATCATAAAATAGGTAGAGAAGGCAAGTGAGCAGTACTCGATGGGGTCATTGTTGGTGGGGTGGTTGAAGAGATCCACAAAGAGGAGGATCATATCAATGAGGATGAGCAGCGCTGTCAGTAAGCGCACCACGAAGTGTTCCACAAACCGTCGCGTCCGCCACTGCATGTAGCTAATTGTAATGAGAAAACAATATTGGACTTGACAAAGCTGGAGAGCAAAAAGTTGCCACAATAAAATGTCACATTACTTACATATGTGTCCTTCTACCTAACAATATTTAACTCTTATATAATCTGTGAAAACTTATAAGTGGTGACAAATGAAGTCTATCTAATGTTCTCAATAACATCGAAATCTTCAAGCAAATATTCCTAATAATTTATCTAATATTTAATCTGAATTTTCTTTCAATTATGATAATTAGAATACTATTTAATTCAATGTAATAAAAACCAGATGCATTTCTGTCACCGCTCGATCCGAAAAAGCCATCCCCATATTTTATAAGCCCAGCCTCCTCTAACCTCAATAAATGCAAAAGGAATATTGGAGGGTGTCACAAAATTCCAATCAAAATATAAAAATATGTATACGTGTGTGTATGTCTGCATGAATGGCATGAATGTGAACTTACATAAATATTTTTGTATGTATAAATGTGCAGATGTGTACTTATGCATGCATGAAAATATATATATATATATATATATATATATATATATATATATATATATATATATATATATATATATATACAGTGGAACCTCGGTTTACGATGTTATCACCTTACGTTATTTTCGGTAACCGATATTTATAACGTAAGAAATTTGTTTGTGGTTTACGATGTTTGCTTCGGTTACCGACATTCGTACCGGACCTGTCCGCTGGCGCCCAGCTGAGCGCACTCCAGGGAGCGTCAGTGCTATTGTTTACAAGCGAGAGCGACCACCCACCCACACCCACGCATTCATACCAGTATATTGTCATTATTCCACTGTTTTTAGTGCTTGCAACTGCTAAATAAGCTACCATGGGTCCAAGGAAAGATCCTAGTGCTAAGCCTGTGGCAAAGAGGAACAGAAATATATGTACGATAGAAGTGAAGAAGGAGATAATAGAAAAATATGAAAGTGGAGTGCGTATCAGTGAGCTGGCCAGGCTGTATGGTAAACCCTATTCTACCATCGCTACCATTGTGGATAAGAAATATTTAAGTAAAATCAAGGAAGCTGTTGTTGCAAAAGGTGCATCTGTGATCACAAAACAGAGACCACAAGTGGTGGAAAATGTGGAAAGGTTGTTGTTGGTGTGGATCAACGAGAAACAGTTAGCAGGAGATACTGTTTCGGAGGGAATAATATGTGAAAAGCAAGGCAGTTGCATGATGATCTCCTTAAGAAAATGCCTGCAACGAGTGAAGTGAGCGAATTAAAGCCAGCAGAGGCTGGTTTCAAAATTTAAGAAGCGTACTGGCATACATAGTGTTGTGAGGCATGGTGAGGGAGCCAGTTCTGACAAAAGTGCGGCTGAAAAATATGTTCCTGAATTCCAGGAGTACCTAGAGGCTGAACAATTCCTCCCCAACAAGTGTTTAATTGTGATGAAACAGGCCTGTTTTGGAAGAAAATGCCCAACAGGACCTACATTACTCAGGAGGAAAAGGCACAGCCAGGACATAAGCCTATGAAAGACAGGCTAACGTTGATGCTTTGTGCCAATGCAAGTGGTGATTGCAAAGTGAAGCCTTTACTAGTGTATCTTTTTGAAAATCCCGAGTGTTTGGCAGATGCGGTGTCAGCAAGTCTAACTTGTGTGTGATGTGGAAGTCTAACAAAAGGCTTGGGTCACAAAGGACATTTTCTTAGATTGGTTCAATGAAGTGTTTGGCCCCAGTGTGAAGAAATATCTATTGGACAATAATTTGCCACTTAAGTGCCTCCTGATAATGGACAATGCTCCTTGTCATCCTCCAAACTTGGTAGAGAAAATTGTGGAGGAGTTTAAATTCATCAAAGTGAAGTTCTTGCCCCCTAATACCACTCCTCTCCTCCAGCCCATGGACCAGCAGGTCATTTCCAACTTTAAAAACTCTATACCAAAGCAATGTTTCAAAAGTGCTTTGATGTGACCACAGACATGAACATAACCCTAAGAGAATTTTGGAAAACCATTTCCATATGCTGCATTGTGTACACCTTATAGGTAAGGCTTGGGAGGGAGTGACTACCAGGACTTTGAACTCTGCCTGGAGAAAATTGTGGCCAGACTGTGTCCTAGGGAGGGATTTTGAAGGTTTTGGGGCTGAGCCTCAGAACCCTGAGCCTGAGCCTGAGCCTGAGCCTGTTTTGGAAGAAATTGTGGAATTGGGCAAGTCTTTGGGGTTAGAGGTGAGTGGTGAGGATGTGGAACAGTTGGTGGAGGAGCACAAGGAAGAGCTAACCACTGAAGATCTGCAAGAGCTTCAACAGCAACTGGAACAAGAGAGCAGAGGTCAGGACAATGGTTCAGAGGAGGTGGAGGAGGTGGAACAAAAATGGAAGAATGTGCCTTCTTCAAGGATTAAGGACATTTGTGGAATGTGGAGCAAGGTGCAAGCATTTATGGATGAATATCACCCTAACCATGCTGTTGCAGGCCGTGCTGGCAACCTGTACAATGACACAGTGGTGTGTCATTTCAGGGATGTGTTAAAGAATCGCCAGACACAGAGCTCCCTGGACAAATTTGTTGTTAGAAAGAGGTCTAGTGACTCTCAAGCTGGTCCTAGTGGCATTCAAAGAAAAAGGGAAGTAACCCCAGAAAAGAACTTACCACCTGCAGTGTTAATGGAAGGATTCCCCTTCCAAACACTAGCATACTACTCCACCTTCTCCCTCCTCCCGTCCTCCACACATCAACAACTCTTCAATAAATGTAAGTGACATGTTATTGTACAATATTTGCATGTATATTTATGTATTCTTTATTAAATTGTGTATTATTTAATGTCCAAAAGTTCTAAAAATATTTTATTTAACTACTTTTGGAAGTCTTGACGGATTAAATTTATTTCCATTATTTCTTATGGGGAAAATTGATTCGTTTACGATTGTTTCGCTTAAAATATGCCCTCTCTGACGGATTAAAATCGTAAACCGAGGTACCACTGTATATATATATATATATATATATATATATATATATATATATATATATATATATATATACATACGTATAATGCAAATACTTCAACTAACCAAAAATCGAACACTGGACATTTAGCCAGCCTCCTGGGAACCCTCCCGACGCCTTAGCTAATCAAAAATAATTATAATAACCGTTAAATTTTAAAGGGGTGGACTGGTAAGCCAGCGGAAGACCTTGGTCAGATGACCAAAAGCTCAAGTGAGAGGTCATCATATGACTAAGATCCGCATCAGGAAACACTTGCCTTGTTTCCTGACAAACCTTACCTAACCTTAGTGTACTGCCCACCATGCTACAAACATCAGGTACCCAGCATGTACACTGGACATGCCACTTCTTAACGCGAGCACATTCGTGGCCGTGAATTGCTACAGGAATTGATTTCATTCTCCTCCCGTTTGGATAGAGGCCTCATGAGCACAAGCCTCATACTGTTATTGGGCGACATGAGTCCCAATTTGCCAATTTTATTGAATAAATGGTGATATTAATTTTGATTCAATAACTAAATAATGTTTCTTCTGATTAGCTTGAAAATATTATTGACGATGCATTTTAGTCCAAGTTGGTGCAAATCTGACATTTTACTCAGTTAAACTTGGAATTGATGGAATAAAATCAGTTACTAGAGAATGACTTTTCAGATCGCCTTCAAACTTTTACCATCGGTGGGTTTTATTAAGATGAAGTCGGTCACTTTGAGCTTTGTAATTTTCATTTTGCCCATTTTATTAAGTAAATTACTTCCCATGTAATAACTAGAGAATATCACTTCTGATCAGTTTGAAACCCTAAATGTTGGTGTATCTTATTAGTAAGTATTTTTGCATTAATTTCGGGATTTGTGAGTACCAATTTTGCTATCTTTTGCCATTTTTTTGTCAGTGGATTTTTTAAAAACAGCAAAATCAAATACTTTTTCTTACAGGATTGTAGAGAATTTTAAATAGAATGTAAATGAGAAAACTGAAAAAACATTAATCGTATTTGAAAGGTGTTTTTAAGTTTAATGAGGGGGTGACTTTCCTATTTTTCGGAACATTCTTAGCAACATTTTTCGTTTGCTTTCACACCAAATATTTGTTTATTACTCAAGAACGTATTATTCAATCGATTTAACAACACTGGAGTAAAATATCTTGGGCAAGATTTATGGGACTATTTGCATGCCTGGGTGACCTTTGCGCAATGTTACACAAGTCATTACCAAATTTTTATTGTGTGATAACGGGAGAGGCTCCTCTGAAGGTTGGTATATTTGATGGAGTGTTAAGATGCCATCCTGTCACTTTTAATCTAGAAATGGTATAGTATTATTTTATTACATTATTTTATCTTGATGCAAGTGAGGGGCTCTTGATCCAAGGAACTGGGCTTATCTTTTCCTTGGATCGAATTTGAATGCCTCCCATTCCACAAGCTCCTAATGATCCCTACTGGATTTGCGCTTTCCTCTGATTAAAATATAACAATTGTGAACAGAATCAGTCCTCAATGCCTGTGTAGGCACAAATTTTGCTGGATTCTGCCCAATAACTAGAAACTTAATCTTCTGGTCAACTTTAACATTATAGTGTTGATGTGTTTTACTCAAAAGGAAACAATTTTCTTGTCTAAGTTATCATGTGCCAATTTTACTAATCAAATTGGTTTCTGTGAAATAATTGAAGAACGTCTCTTATCAGAAACATCAGTGTTTGACTTGATTTGGTTATCTTAGGGTAAACCAACTTAAAGTTCTTTTGTGTGTCTATAACATGTGTGCCTTCAAGATCTTTGTAAAAAAAAAATTATGTTATGTATACAAAGCTTACATAGAACTTACTGTACTTTCACAGTACTACTTGGTTAGTCTTATGTGAATCATTATTATGTGAGCAAGTTACCTGCATGAAGTTTACAGGGCATTACCTGAAGTATTACGTGCAAGTAATTTGGGTGAGATAAGTGGGACTTAAGTCACAGCAGGTCACTGAACTGTAACTCCCTCGATGCCCACTTCTTCACCACTCTCACAAAAAGCTAGACCTGACATTAACTTAAATTAATAATTATAATATTAAAACCAGCTACTCTGATAAATTAAAGTTGTGTGGACTGTATATGATTAGGCTTGCTGGGTACACAGAATATAATTATTATACATAAATCATTAGTGTTATTAGAAAGGAAATTCGCATTACTACTTACCATTTATCACAGGAAGACACTTAATGCTGATGGAGCACACCCTATTACCCTAAGAGCAAGGATTTACGATGGCCAACGCAAAAACTATTGTACATTATGGGTAAGTGTCACTTAGCTAAGGTGTGTTGTTGGGAAAGATTCATTAAGTCCTCAATTTTTCCGTCCATGTTGCCAAATTGTAAGGGCTTTCCACACTATCCCAATTCTTCAGCAGGACTGTGTCAACAATTTCTAAATTACGGATTGAGGCCGATATACACCAATTAACCATCGATAATGCCTGATTACATTGCACAATTCAGTCCAGTGTAAAAAAAAACTCCACATCTTGCTTGGAGAAAAATTTGGATTGATTTTGACCTGTGTAGGTCCCAGTTTGCATTTTCTGAAGACAAGGACATAATTGAAACACTGCTTTACATGCGAAAATTTCTGAGTGTCGCATCTGATTAGCTCCAACTCTTCCATGTTGATAACTTGGTCATGAAACTTCTGAGCGGCTTCAAATTTAATAATGTTCTGGTGTATTTTAGGATAGTGGTATCTTTGAATAATATGAATTATATTTAGGCTGTGTATATCGTAATCTATCATTCTCTGAAGAAATTTAGATATTAGTTTCTATATGGCGACTTGTGAATGCCTCTTCTGATTCGCTTCAGATCTTCAACACTAATATTTAACTGCATTATCAACTTGTGCCGCTCTATGTATTATTCCAATGACGTGGACTGGGGTCATGAACACGGGGATACCTTCTTTGGATCGCTTAGCAACCGAAATATATCTAGTTTTATAAACACGTATATTTTACATCCTAAGTCAGGTAAACTTTCCTATGTCTACTGCATTGTGTACAAAAAAAAAAATCCCTAACACTTCTTACTTCCTTGCGATGGAAAAGAAGATTCATTATGTAGTATTTGAAATTTTCATTAGACTAATTTATAAGCTGTGTATTATAATGTATAAGTACTGGGCAAACTGTTCACATCACCATAATTGTAATGGAACTATATTGTTAACACTTCAATTAAAAAGACTACACCATCAGTTATAACCGCTTGAGCAATAAGATAACCTTCATGTATGCAACCAAGATAATTTTACAGACAGTATTATAAGTTTCTAACTCACTGAACGGTAAGATTCGAACTCATGGCAAACCAACCCTAAAACTAGCAGTCCATTGCACTATTCACTGTACCATGCCGCCAGTAATGAATTTCACCTAACTAGGGCATTTCTATACAATATAGGAAGTTTAGCATGGACCCCCACCATGACCACAATGAAGGATTTTAAAGACGAGTCTCCCAGGAACATAGCAGTGACGTCCTCTAACTCAAAACCCTTATGACTAAATGTTCGACAAATCTTAACTAACCTAACCTAATCGAGAAATCGTAATGACATTGTTTACAATCGTGTTACACAAATTCTCATATCAGTAAATCGCTAAAATGGTTCCAATAATCACATAATTATTATATAGGTATTAACTGTGGGTAAGTTATGTAAATTAAATCCATGATAAGCCAACAAGAACTAGTAGTATAATTCACTTACTAAAGATTGCACCCTGGAACTGGAGGATTAGACGGGTCTTCAAAACCCATCTCTATCTCTAACTCATGTTGGTCTGCATCGTATTCCAAGAATTTGGTTGTACGCTGCCACACCTACATAATAAAAATAACGTATTAACAAACTACCAAGTAGCTTTAAAAAGAGGTTCAACAAATACACAAGTGGGAATTCACAACTAGCACATAATTTGGAGTGGAAATCTGAGACGTTTTGGTCCTTGAACCGTATCGAAACATCTAGTTTATATTTCAAAGTGTGGGTTAGATGTAAAGTGTTGCAGTTATGGTAGTGTGATTTATTATTGCTATGATAACTGGATCAGGAGCAACACAGCGACTCCTCCATCCCTCGCGCAATGATCAACACTAATGATAGTAAAGCCACGTCTTCTGTAAGTCATTTTCTCTACTTTAAGACGAAGTTTGCATCTCTGATACCTTAAACTCTTTTCTTCTTATCATTATTAGATTCAATTCTACATAATTTACTATGTGAGCACTGTAAAAGTTATGTAGGCCTAAATAAACACTTAGGCTCAGAGAAACAGCATAGAATCAATATTACTCATATTATCTTCCCTGCATATTTTAATTAATTATATATGCTTTATTTTACGTTTCCAGTTAAAACTAAATTAACCAATTTAACCAGGCAGCGATTATGGTTAATCTAGTCTGCCGTGGTCTGTATATAGGTTTGAACTCTCTTAACCTATGGTATGAGTCTTATGGTTTCAACAAGGTTACTCGTCAATATGAAAAAGAGAGTATTTTTTTTATATAGTTTGGATTAAATATTTGTTTGTCATAAGCAAAATGATCACATTTTTAAATGTGAGTATAAACTCAATTAAAAAGCAATTATAAAAATATATTTAAACTTATAATTAATAATGATCTGAATATGACATTCTAATCACAATTTGCTTCATATTAACATGAAAATCAATGTTATAATCAATGTTGTCTTCATAAGTAACTATACAACATTTCCACTCAGTAATTCTAATCAACTTAGTTTGTGAAGTGGGAAATTATGCTGGGCAGGTCCAACTCTCACCCACTCACACCCACTCTCACCCACTCACACCCACTCTCACCCACTCATACACCCGTCCGATCTATATTTAAAGCTACCCAAAGTTTCTCCTGACTGGCGCTACCTGAGAGTGTGTTACATTCCTCTACAACTCCATTGCCACAACACTTCCATATATCCTTTCTAAATCAAAATTTGTCCAACGTTAATCCATTGACGTTATTTATATCCCATATCCCTCACACATCATTCATCACCACCTTGTATGCCACACATCATTCATCACCACCTTGTATGCCACACATCATTCATCACCACCTTGTATGTCACACATCATCATTCATCACCATCTTGTATCTCACACGTCATCATTCATCACCATCTTGTATCTCACACGTCATCATTCATCACCACATTGTATCTCACACGTCATCATTCATCACCATCTTGTATCTCACACGTCATCATTCATCACCACCTTGTATCTCACACGTCATCGCTCACCACCTTGTAGCTCCACACATCATTACTCATTTTGAGTACAGGAATTTGCCTCCATAACTGTATATATGAGGAGTGTGGTGCTTCCTTATTGTACAGTTACCTGGTGGGAATATGTTAACTACATTCCCCTATCACATGCCATCACACAGGATGCTTTACATACCCTGTGTTGAAATGTATCAGTCTAAGCTGCAAGACTTCAGTAGGGTACTAAAGATATTTTAAATGGAATGCCTCCATGCTGGTGAAAACTCTTAACTATGAAGTTATTGCAACCCATGACTCTGTAGTTATAATAGTGAATTTTTAAGTTACGGGTCATTCTATAATTAAAGGGAGTAATGTTATTTAGACATGGTATAAATATACCTAGTTGGATGAATCTTATTGTAGCCAGCTGGCCCAGTGGCTAACGCGTCGGTCTGGAGTTTTATGACTCTGATCGCGGGTTCTATCCCCGCCCGTGGTATGGTTTGTTTACAATCGTGTCATTACGATTTCGTGAGTCATGGCAAAGGTTAACACTGGTGAAAAAAGGCTGCAAATGTCGGTAAATTTCACTGGCGGAGGAGAGGAAGACGTTCTGGGCAGAGTAAATAACACACGGTCCTGGGACTGACAAGGCCACGCTCAACTCTGAATGCCATATTATGGTAACCTGGCCCTGTAGTGGTAGTAAATAACACGACAAACAAACCAGTACATTGTGAAAGCTAATGACACGAATAAATGATGGTATGAAGCACAAAGATGGGTCTTGTATGTGACTGAAAGGAGAGAATTTGTGCAGTGTAGTGAGAAAAAAAAAAGGTGGAGGCTGAAATTAATCCTTGAGCATCCACTGCCACGAGTGTCCTCGCAACATGAAACAAGCCTAGTTCGCTAGGCTCATGTTGTTTGTAGGATCGATGGCGGAGTGGATAAGGTGACACGTACGTTGTGTTGTCTCTTGAGGCGGGACAATGTGTCGTGGGGTCGAACCCTGGCCTGCCGCAGGGTAAATATATATATATACTATTGTGTTGCAGTGTCTGACACTGCAACACAATAATATCTTGGTACAGAACAGAAAACACCTTGGACAAATTCTACAAGTGAAAATGGTTGGATTTGAGAGGGATGTGACCTCTCAATGGTTACTTTCTTTCTTCTACTAGTGGCCTACATCTCACCTCCTGACAGTATATAAGGCTCCATACTGTCACTTCAACTTCACATTGATTCAGACTATGGAACAAATACTCTTCTCCAGGCTGAGGGACTGACCACCTCAAAACTACGTCTTCAAGGGTGATGGACTGATTACATCGTCTTCACATCTCTTCTGCTTCTACCAACTTTTCTGTACTCGACTGAAGAAGCCTACTGTGTAGGCGAAACGTTTCGAAATATAGATACCTAACTGTTGCATATGTATCTTACCTAACAACATGCACCATACTAAATATTTATGTATAATATAACACCTATGACCGCTAGGTAACACGGATCATGCGAGTCTTCAAACCTAAATAGTCAAAATATTAATCATAAGATTTCAAAAAACCTAATGTGATAGAGACAGGTTCAGATTCGTTATCAGCGCATCAAAGTTAACTTAAAACTATCAAATTGGTTTCTGAACTGGATAAAAAGCTCAATTTTGTTGACTAGTGATACAAGTTAATTCTTCACATGACCTTTATGAACCGGAAATTATGAGAGATGAACCAAAAATGGTCTAAAGGACTCAAACGGAAATGGTCCTTTACAAATTGTTATTTATAGTTAATTAAGAACAGAAGAGAGTAATGTGTTCAAATCATTGTGATAAAGCATAACACCCTAAGACAATCTACTTAATGTAAATATTCCTTCTGAGATGATCTATGTTAAGCACATCACCATCAGCTTTGTGCATGCCGCTCCACTCACCTAATACCTGCTGACTGACAGTGACTGACATTCTGGACGACGTGTGTCATTAACGACGCATTTACATCAATTAACTACGGTATAAGTGATACTCTAGACATTATTACATACTGTATTAGGAATAAGTATAAAATATACGCCAAGTCTCGCCACAACGCTGTGAGGAGACAGATCAAGAGAGCTTTAACTGCTTTTAATAAGACATAGTCGACTAAGTATTATTAAATACTTGTTAAAGAAAGACATGATTTTCTTTCCCGCAATATTAACACAAGCTCTTGGACTCTAAACATACTGATCAAGAAACTCAAACTCTCCTAGACAGTTTAAGTGAAACACAAGATATAATGTTAGATGCAAGTTTAAGAACGCTTTGTCACAAAGGATTAACTATAAATCCTTAGGGCACAGGGATTTTTGTCTCCCACACCTGGCTCAACAGTAACACCCTTGCAATCCACACCTGGCTCAACAGTAACACCCTTGCCAACCACACCTGGCTCAATAGTAACACCCTTGCCAACCACACCTGGCTCAATAGTAACACCTTTGCCATCCACACCTGCCTTTGTGTATCTTTCATGGAAATTATTTCCAAGAATTTCATATTTTCAAATCCTAAGTGACAGCAGGTTAGCTGTAGAAAAAGGTGGCAAAATGAGTCAATAAGATAATTCGAGGTGACTAAAGATAATTACAAGCATGTCAAGAGAATCATGCAGACGAATTACTGTGATCAAAATCTGATTACGGTCAAGGACGATGTCAAAATGGAAAGCTGAACACCACGTACACACGGTGTGTGTGTGTGTGTGTGTGTGTGTGTGTGTGTGTGTGTGTGTGTGTGTGTGTGTGCAGGATTTGTAAACACTGAGTAAATTTAAACAACAGTTTTATGATTCTGTCATCAGTGGACTGTTCAAAACAATCACAGAAAACATTACAACTCAAACATTCAACAAAACGCTACTTCTGGTTTAAAAAGACGTAAGTAAACACTAGGAAATATTTATTTAGAAAACGTTTCGGTCCTGGGACCATGATCACTTCTGACGAAGTGATCATGGGGCCCAGGATAGAAACATTTTCTAAAAAAACATGTAGTGTTTCCTTACATATTTACCTGGAGTTTACCTGGAGAGAATTCCAGGGGTCAACGCCCCTGCGGCCCGGTCTGTGACCAGGCCTCATGTTGGACCAGAGCCTGATCAACCAGGCTGTTACTGCTGGCCGCACGCAGTCCAACGCACGAACCACAGCCTGGCTGGTCAGGTACCGACTTTAGGTGCCTGTCCAGTGCCTGCTTGAAGACAGCCAGGGGCTTGTTGGTAATCCCCCTGATGTACGCTGGGAGGCAGTTGAACAATCTTGGGCCCCTGACACTTATTGTGTTGTCCCTCAATGTGCTAGTGGCACCCCTGCTCTTCATTGGGGGGATGTTACATCGCCTGCCGAGTCTTTTGCTTTCGTAGGGAGTGATTTTCGTGTGCAAGTTTGGTACAAATCCCTCGAGAATTTTCCATGTGTATATAAAAATGTATCTCTCCCGTCTGCGTTCTAGAGAGTACAGGTTTAGGAACTTCAAGCGTTCCCAGTAATTGAGGTGGTTTATCGCAGTTATGCGTACCGTGAAGGTTCTCTGCACATTTTCAAGGTCAGCAATTTCACCTGCCTTGAAAGGTGCAGTTAGTGTGCAGCAATATTCCAGCCTAGATAGAACAAGCGATCTGTAAAGTTTCAACATGGGCTTGGCATCCCTGGTTTTGAAGGTTCTCATTATCCATCCTGTCATTTTTCTAGCAGATGCAATTGCTACGGTGTTATGGTCCTTGAAGGAGAGATCCTCTGACATGATCACTCCCAGGTCTTTGACATTAGTTTTTCGCTCTACTGTGTGGTTGGAATTAGTTTTGTACTCTGATGAGATTTTAATTCACGTTTTCCGTATCTGAGTAATTTAAATTTCTCATTATTGAACTTCATATTGTTTTCTGCAGCCCATTTAAAGATTTGGTTTATGTCTGCTTGGAGTCTTGCAGTGTCTTCAACGGTGGACACTGTCATACAGATTCGGGTGTCATCTGCAAAGGAAGACACGGCACTGTGGCTTATATCCCTGTCTATGTCCGATATGATGATGAGGAACAGGATGGGAGCGAGTACTGTGCCTTGTGGAACAGAGCTTTTCACAGTAGCTGCCTCAGACTTTACTCCGTTGACTACTACTCTTTGTGTTCTACTTGTTAGGAAATTATAGATCCATCTACCAACTTTTCCTGTTATTCCTTTATCACGCATTTTGTGTGCTATTACACCATGGTCACCCTTGTCAAAGGCTTTTGCAAAGTCTGTGTATATAACATCTGCATTCTGTTTATCTTCTAGAGCATCCAGGACCTTGTAGTGGTCCAGTAGTTGGGACAGACAGGAGCGGCCTGCTCTAAACCCATGCTGCCCTGGGTTGTGCAATTGATGGGTATCAAGATGAGTGGCGATCTTGCTTCTTAGAACCCTTTCAAAGATTTTTATGATATAGGACGTTAGCGCTATTGGTCTGTAGTTCTTTGCTATTGCTTTACTGGCCCCTTTGTGGAGTGGGGCTATGTCTGTTGTTTTTAGTAACTGCGGGACGACCCAGTGTCCATGCTCCCTCCCCATAGGATGTTAAAAGCATGTGATAGGGGCTTCTTGCAATTCTTGATGAACACGGTGTTCCATGAGTCTGGGCCTGGAGCGGAGTGCATGGGCATGTCATTTATTGCCTTTTCGAAGTCATTTGGCATCGGGGTGATGTCAGATAGGCATGCGTCTGTCAAGTTCTGTGGCACTCTCATAAAAAAATAATTTAGGTCTTCGATTTTCAGTCTGGTTAGCGGCTCGCTAAAAAACTGAGGCATACTGGGACTTAAGTAACTCATTTCCTTGCTGTCATCTGTGTAGGACCCATCCCGTTTAAGTAGGGGCCCAATACTGGTTGTTATTCTCGACTTTGATTTTGCATAAGAAAAGAAATACTTTGGGTTTCTTTCAATTTCATTTATGGCTCTTAGTTCTTCCCGCGTTTCTTGATTCCTGTAAGATTCCTTTAGTTTTAATTCGATGTTTGCTATTTCTCTGACTAGTGTCTCCCTACGTATTTCAGATATATTGGCCTCCTGTAGCCGCTCCGTTATTCTTTGCCTTCGCCTGTATAGGGAGCGCCTCTTTCTTTCTAGTTTGCATCTTCTCCTTTTCCTTAAGGGAATTTGCCTTGAGCAAACCTCAAGTGCCACAGAGTTAATTTGTTCTAGACATAGGTTAGGATGCGTGATGCTTAGGCAATCTTCCCAGTTTATATCATTTAGGACTTGGTTTACTTGGTCCCACCTTATGTTTTTGTTATTGAAGTTGAATTTGGAGAAGGCTCCCTCGCGACTGATCACATTTTGTCGATCTGGGGCCCCCCTCATACATGTCTGGACCTCTATTATGTTGTGATCTGAGTATATTGTTTTTGATATGATGACATTTCGCATCAGATCATCATTGTTGGTGAAGATGAGGTGCAGCGTATTCTCTAATCTTGTGGGCTCTACTATTTGCTGGTTTAAGGTGAATTTGGTGCAGAGATTTAAAAGTTCATGTGTGTGCGAGTTTTCATCTGAGCTGCCTCCTGGTGTTATCTCTGCTACCACATTATTTGCAATGTTCCTCCATTTTAGGTGCCTTAGGTTGAAATCCCCCAGTAGCAAGATGTTGGGGGCAGGAGCTGGAAAATTTTCCAGACAGTGGTCAATTTTCAGAAGCTGTTCCTGGAATTGTTGGGACGTTGCATCCGGGGGCTTGTAGACAACCACGATGACCAGATTTTGATTCTCGACCTTTACTGCTAATACTTCAACTACATCATTTGAGGAATTTAGTAGTTCTGAACATATAAGTGACTCTGTGATATACAGGTCAACCCCTCCTTTTTACCTGTTCACTCTAAGGTTAATATATCAACCACTGCTTCTCCTGCTGCCATCAGACTAACAAAGGCTTACAACAAATTGTATGTTGCATGCAGGCCAACAGACATGTGGATCAACCCACACATAAGAATCCAAACCAACATTATTGCATAATACATCTAAGATTCCCAATAAAGAGTTACAAAAGGAAGACGTCAAAACTTACAAAACTGTTAATAAAGTAACAAGAGATGTATCTGCAACAAAGATACGCACTCCAGAGTGCGTATCAACAAAATCAACAAAATTAAAAGAATTCATAAATTATTTAGCCGATGTGAAATTTCCTAATTGCAATAATATGCTAGGACTGGTATGGAACACACGCTGTAAACTTTATAAATATTCTTTATTGACGGAAGCATTACAGTGCTTTGATCTACTATGACTTGTCTCGCCAGTTCCTACAAAAGACACAATGATTGTACAAGAAGCATCGACGTTTAGACAGTAGAAGGACTTCTCTCCAAACTAAGTCAAAATTGGAGAGAAACCTCCGCAGGTTTTACACAACTTCAAATCAAATTTACCAGAGAAATAAGTGCAGGAAGGAAGGAGTTACACACTGAGTTCTGCGATACTTCTACTGAAGCTTTGGCTTAAGTGATGCAGAAGGAACCTTATTACTCAAAACAGTTTCACGACCTCAACTGACAGAACTCTGTGCTTGACAAATTAGCAATCTATCTTCGCAAAGTTCTCAACCATCTTATCCTAGGAAAAAACAAGCTGGAGCAATAATGAATCAGTTATTCGGTCCTCAAAAAATGGTTAAGAGTCAACTGGTTTGTGTACAGAATTGAGTCTCAGAAATTAAGATACAGAACATCGTCGACGCCTCTACCAAATAGAGTACAGCTGATATAATAATAATAATAATAATAATAATAATAATAATAATAATAATAATAATAATAATAATAATAATAATAATAATAATAATATATTTCTACAAGTACATGTACAAGGTATACAGGCTTAGCTGACATCAATGACATACTACTACTATATAGAAAGCCCCTTTTTATGCAGGTAAATTAGGTCAATTTTGTCCCCAAGATGCGACCCATTCCAGTCGACTAGCACCCAGGTACCTATTTTACTGCCAGGTGAACGGGGGCAGAAGGTGTCTTAAAGAAACACATCCTAATGCTTCCACCCGTACTGGGGATCGAATCACAGACCTCAATGTGTGAGCTGAGTGTGCTAGCACTCCAAAGCCTAACATCTCAGTCTTCAAATACATAAAACTTAAGAAACTGAATAATATGTTCTCTGACCCCGTCAGATACTGGGTGAAAGAAATAAGTCTTCTCTACAGAATACAAATCTCTTTTAAATTAAAAAACTGAATCTGATTCACTCATGTCTTTATCTATACTCAAAGGAGATTACGAGATGTCAAGGATAGACTCACAACTATTATTTGTTCAAGGAAGCAATACATCTAATACCCGAGGATCACTGACTAACTAAACTGACTCTTAATAAAACCCACAGCAACATGGTGTAAGGTGGAGTCCAAGATACACTACACCATATCAGAAAAAACCTACTTGATACCTGAAGGACGTTATTGTATGAAGAAATAATTAAGGAACTGTATAACATGTCTCTACACTGATGTATGGACATGTCAGTGTCCTGGTCCCCCACAGTATCCTGCTGAAGGTAACAGAAGATGGAGGGACATGTCAGCACCCTGGTCTCCCACCGTAAGTACCAGGAGTCGACTATAAGGGGCCAATAATTTTAACTACAACAGCAAACTTCCCAGTGCAGCTACGAGAACAGGTTATCTACAAGTTGCTACTGACATGGCAGCTGAATCTTCATCAAGTTCTTACAAAGGTTTGCAGCCAGAAGGTCGTATCGAAAATATATCATTTTCAACCAAGGATCCAATGTTATTGCTGGTGCTGCTTATATCAACAAACTATTTGATCAAGCAGAGGTCCGGCAAAGGACGAATCAATGCCAAAGTCGTCGAAAAACTATATCTCCCAAAGCTTCCCTGGCAAGGAGGGTTTTATGAAGAGAATGGTCAGTGGGTGAAACGATGCATAATGAAGACTCTTTACCAGCGAAGGATCAACTAAGAATTCAAAACAGTAGAAACAAGGGTTAAAAACAGAGTCAACACTCGACCCATGACTTGTGTCAATGACGAACTGGACAACTTAGAAGTGTTTGGTCCATCACACTTGATCTGTGGACGAATGCTTGAACCAGCTCCTCCCATGAAAGACAGTGAAATACTAAGAGTACTGTACTTACCTTGCCCCATCTTCTAATAACATGTTCCAATAACATGTTCATTTTTCCACTATAATCTACCTTTTCCATAATTACTATCGCGATAGTAAATGCGATAGTAATTATGGAAGAGGTAGATTATAGTGGAAAAATGAACATGTTATTAAAAGGTGTGCCCCTTAAACATCTCAACTATGTAAATGAACACTGCAAGAAAATTTTGTGCGATTACCTCATGACAGGGAGAGAGCACTTCTGTGGGGCTCTCTCTCCTGCATATAAAATGTCTCTGAAACTTAATAACAATGATCACTGACATTGACGATCCAATATCTCAATGGACTTTAGGAAAAATAGTGACCATATACTTTCTTGCTAATCGAACAACCAGGACAATCGAAGTCTTGAACAAAGATGTCATGAACATATGGACAATAACTAAATTAGTATTGTCAAGAGTTACACAGTGTTAAAGACCTTATTTCTCAGGAAACACAACACCGAATTTGACCAAAGAGACGAAGAGCGGTGATGGTTAGTAGGAAAATTAAAAGGAAGATAGCAAGTGAATAACATTTACCTATAGTAAACATTACTTAGCCTTCCCCTCCCCCAGTATGGGTGGGATATATACCTCCATACAAGGAAGGCAGAAGGGGGTACCATCATACAAGGGAGGCAGAAGGGGTACTACCATACAAGGGAGACAGAAGGGTTACATCCATACAAAAACGGCAGGGAGGTGTACCTCCAAAAAGGGACACCAGAGTGTACCCCCAAAATACTCCCAAAGGGAGGCAGGGGGTGTACCTCCATGTAAGGGAGGCAGGGGGTGTACCTCCATGTAAGGGAGGCAGGGGGTGTACCTCCATACAATGAGAGGGTAGCACAACACTTCTCTCAGGCGTCAGGTGTTCAACACACCTCCAGAGAATCTCGAGTCACTCTGGCCAAGAATGGCTGGGCTGGAGCAGAGCTTTAGAGCTGAGAGCCTCATACCAGCGAGAACACCAGCCCTGACACCACCTGAACCCAAGACGTGCTATACCCAGTTACATGGCGTTGACAACGATTGTACCTAACTGCTATACCACTTGTGCTGAGGACTCACGTGCCCTTGTTATAGGGCTGCCCACGCCATAGGGCTGTAAATGGTACTCCGCCTGACCTAAATATTCACCGTGCCCTTGTCATAGGGCTGTAAACGATACTCCACCATAGGGTTGAAAACGGCACATCACTTGTACAAACTCTGACACTCCTTCGAGTGCCACTGCCTGGTCATCATATGGAGAAGACCCAGGCCAAGACCCGTCCTGGCAAACCTACATGAACATGAACCTGGTACGGAGCATTCTTGAATCATGAGTGATGTTGATGACTCTTGCTTGGTGTCAAGGGCCACGTTGACAAATTTTCATGACAATTATTGGTGAAAACTCCAAACCATCCGTTTTACTCAAATTTCTTTAAGTTTATAATAAGGAAGGTTAGACTAAATTAGATAGAGAGCAGGAACAAAGGCCCTCAGGGTAAAATCCCATTCCCGGGGTATCATTAATCAAATTATGGGGTTAACCTAGAGTGGAACGTCTTAATAATAGTCAGGTTAAATCTTATCTAATGTAATAAATCTCCAACAATTGAGGTCAGGCTTTGTGAAATTGGGCTACTAGGAATTTGACGCAGTGACTTCTTGCCCCTGTAAAAAAAGGAATTGAGTTATTAGTCTCATCTGATCGATTTTCAGTACATCTCAATAATGCAATCCTGATGGTGAAGAGATAAATGAAAAATCTTTCATATTGGATGGCTACATGAAAGTTCTCAATTTTGCATTTCCTTAAGAATAGTTGGTCACAAAAGTACATCAGTGACCAAATAGGCCGATTTATTGTAATGAATTTGTCCAGTGAAGTAATTTAACACTGACAGACTAATGTTGGTGAGCTCATCTCGGCGTCAACTAATCAAAGCTTCGTGCATTTCCAATTTTCAGATCCAATTAGACGACTCCCTCCATTAGGCCAGAACACATCAGTTCCGGTCTCGGTATGCATGTAAATAATTATTTACAGCTTTAAAACAGATTACACAGATATACGAGAGGGATTGGACCTGCCTAACATGGGTTACTGAAGCTAATTTTCCGGGAGGCTTTAGAAATAGGTTGGACAAATATATAGGTGGAAATGTTTGCATTTGAGGAGCTGCCTAATATATGCCAGTAAGCCTTCTGCAGTGTTCCTCCATTCCTATTATGTTATGTCACAAAGAGCATGGTAAGTCGTTTAAGCTCAAAACCAGTCTTGCTTAGAAGCTGTAACATCCTCTTAGCTAGGATTACACAAAGACTAATTGAGCACAGATCATGAGGGGGGAGGGGGTTGCTTGCTGCCCAGTATCAGCTAAACACACGTCAACAAAAGGAACGTCTCATAACCTGGAACAATTAAATATATTGGTTAGGATAAACCCGGAACACCATCAGTTCTTGCTACAGCTATGGCGTCATTGTTTTATAGTAACATCAGAGGTGCACAGGTTGCAGGCTGCTGTGCACAGGTTGCAGGCTGCTGTGCACAGGTTGCAGGCTGCTGTGCACAGGTTGCAGGCTGCTGTGCAAAGGTTGCAGGCTGCTGTGCACAGGTTGCAGGCTGCTGTGCACAGGTTGCAGGCTGCTGTGCACTTACAACATATTGAAAGATAACTACTGAGTATCAGTGTTTATTAAACTAAAAATAATTAACCCATGCAAATACTTCACATCTTATATCTCTCACTTCATCACTCATCATCACCTTGTATCTCTCACGTCATCACCACCTTGTATCTCTCACGTCATCACCACCTTGTATCTCCTCATCACCTTGTATTCACTCACACCTTGTATCTCTCACGTCATCACCACCTTGTATCTCTCACGTCATCCACCTTGTATCTCTCACCGTCTCACCACCTTGTATCTCTCTTCATCACCGACTTTATCACCACCTTGTATCTCTCACGTCATCACCACCTTGTATCTCTTCATCACCTGATCTGTCATCTACCTTGTATCTCTCACTCATCACCACCTTACTGTATCTCACGTCATCACCACCTTTATCCCTCTCTACTCATCACCTACCTTGTATCTCTCAACTGTCATCACCACCTTGTATCTCTCACGTCATCACCACCTTGTATCTCTCACGTCATCATCACCTTGTATCTCTCACGTCATCACCACCTTGTATCTCTCACGTCATCACCACCTTGTATCTCTCACGTCATCACCACCTTGTATCTCTCACGTCATCATCACCTTGTATCTCTCACGTCATCATCACCTTGTATCTCACACTTCATCACTCATCATCACCTTGTATCTCTCACTTCATCACTCATCACCACCTTGTATCTCTCACTTCATCACTTATCACCACCTTCTATCTCTCACTTCATCACTCATCACCTTGTATCTCTCACTTCATCACCTTGTATCTCTCACTTCATCACCTTGTATCTCTCACTTCATCACCTTGTATCTCTCACTTCATCACCTTGTATCTCTCACTTCATCACTTTGTATCTCTCACTTCATCACCTTGTATCTCTCACTTCATCACCTTGTATCTCTCACTTCATCACTTTGTATCTCTCACTTCATCACCTTGTATCTCTCACTTCATCACCTTGTATCTCTCACTTCATCACCTTGTATCTCTCACTTCATCACATCATCTCGTACTGTGTTCCTCCTTCACATAGAATACATCAAGGTGCACCTACCTCTTGTTGTTCCTCGTCAGCGTCAGTGGTGCTGGCAGCGGTGTCCTCGTCTTCCACCCCCTCACCCACCTCCTTGCTGACATCAAGCTTCGATATCTGGATGATGTCATGATGGCTGATTTCCCTGGAAAGTTATGTCAATATTCACTACACGAGTAATATTCTCACCTGTGTTCTTAAGAATAATGCAAAGACAATGTTACGTTTCTTTTATTAAATAGCTAATATTCCAACCTGAGTTTTTAACTAATATGACGATTTTAACAGTTGAAAATAAATATAATAATTTGCAATAAGAGTCATGTGCAATGTTAAGATAATTTACCGAGGAAATGTTTCAACACAAGTGGCTTCTTCAGTCCTTCGCCACAAGTAGCTTCTTCAGTCCTTCGCCACAAGTGGCTTCTTCAGTCCTTCGCCACAAGTGGCTTCTTCAGTCCTTCGCCACAAGTGGCTTCTTCAGTCCTTCGCCACAAGTGGCTTCTCAGTCCTTCGCCACAAGTGGCTTCTCCAGTCCTTCCCACAAGTGGCTTCTTCAGTCCTTCGCCACAAGTGGCTTCTTCAGTCCTTCGCCACAAGTGGCTTCTTCAGTCCTTCGCCACAAGTGGCTTCTTCAGTCCTTCGCCACAAGTGGCTTCTTCAGTCCTTCGCCACAAGTGGCTTCTTCAGTCCTTCGCCACAAGTGGCTTCTTCAGTCCTTCGCCACAAGTGGCTTCTTCAGTCCTTCACCACAAGTGGCTTCTTCAGTCCTTCGCCACAAGTGGCTTCTTCAGTCCTTCGCCACAAGTGGCTTCTTCAGTCCTTCGCCACAAGTGGCTTCTTCAGTCCGTCGCTACAAGTGGCTTCTTCAGTCCTTCGCCACAAGTGGCTTCTTCAGTCCTTCGCCACAAGTGGCTTCTTCAGTCCGTCGCTACAAGTGGCTTCTTCAGTCCTTCTCCACAAGTGGCTTCTTCAGTCCTTCTCCACAAGTGGCTTTTTCAGTCCTTCGCCATGTTTTATGACGAAGGACTACACATGTGTCTTATTTAACACTTGTCGGTATCAGCACTATCTCTTATCCCACTACTACTAATAACTAAGACTACATATATAACCCAAAAGACATTCGAAGTTTAAATCCAGAATTATTAAAACTTAACAAGAAGAGACATTGAAAAACAACTGTAAATTGCACTGATGGATTTGGAAAATGTGTGATAGAGTGGATAAGGAGCAATCTGGTAATACTGCAAATGAATAGAGCAAGTGGTGATTTATTCAAACCAGTAGAGAGGCTTCATGAGGGAGTCAGGTTAGGTTATGCCGAGGAAAAATAAAGACAGATTTCCCAGTAAAATAAATTTCAGGTTGAGACGTACGATATCAGTATATTTGTCATATGAGTGATGAAACTGAAAGATACAAAGTAATAATTGAAACAACTGATCTTTTCTGATTAAACAGATCTTTCGGTGGTTAAGAATCTACAATTATTTCAAGCAAGCGAGGCCTGTTCACAGGCCGGGCCGCGGGGGCGTTGACCTCCGAAACCCTCTCCAGGTATACTCCAGGTAAGCGAGACACTGAGCATACAGCTCCACTACTTTGACTAGAAACGGGTAAAAATGAAGTAGTGGGAGCTGTAGAGTGATTTAACCTACGATATCAGCTGGCGATCTTGGTAACACAAAGTAAATACTACCCCACAAAATAATACCCAAAGCAAAACCATACAACACAAATATGTACCCGTACTACTGCTTCTCGAAGGAATCAAATAATACTGAAAGCCAGTGGCAAGTGCGGCTACCAGAGGTAAGTAATGGCCGTAGTGGTGATGTCACAACACTGACCGTGTAGGTCACTTAGCGCTCACAACAGTAAACTTAGTGTAAACATCACATATAAGTGTTTACAGACTGGGAGTAAACTCTCAATTTGTTGGAGGATAATCAAAGACATGGGAAAATAGGGAGGAAAATGATGCATGGGAGAAACATGGGTGGAAGTATTTTTCAAATGGGGGGTTTAGTTTAAAATAGGGGAATTTTAAGTTCTCTGTATTTCTCTTGTAAATACTACTACTTCTGTATTCTCACACTGACAGTCTGCTGAATAATGAACACTGTCATTTACAATATTCCTTCCCTTAAAGAGTAAGACACATGTGTAACAATTGGGTATTTTTATTGGAGAGATGTTTCACGTGGCCAGCAGGTGCCTTTCCTCTGACGCAAGCAGTGACACTCGTGTCTCCTGCAGTTTGTGAAACTTAAAGCCTCATAGTGGTAAAAAAAAAGACGTATAACAAGAAGTTTCTTGAAACATAACAATACAAGGTCTCCTTGCACTGTACCAACGTGTCTTTTCAACCTCCTCTCGGTTACTGAATTCAGTAAACAAAAATGAGGATTCACGACTTGTGAACTCATTACTATCGTTCTGAATGAAATAGTTCATCACTACTGTAACTTGCTTAAATAACACACAAATGTTGGGGTCCTGCTCCTAGTCCCATTATATGCCTCTCAGTATGCACCGCATACCCGCAGGATAAGTATGCGGCGCATAACAACAAACTAACAACTAACTTTTCGGGTCAAAGTCATATCCTAACCTGATAGACATAATTTATGGGCCCTGATTAGACTGGACACATTTGAGTGCAAGGAGTATAGCCAACAATTCAGCTTGAAAGGTGGCAGCCCAAATTATTTATGTGGGACCCTAAGTGAAGGCAGGAGCCGCGGGTGCGTTCCACAAAGACCTCAACACCGGTGGTTGGTGAACGCGGCCATCAGTGTTATTACCGTGGAGATAAAATACAGATTGGGCGAAACGTAATCAATGAAGAATCGCATTATACTGCATTTGTGTGTATTTTTTCCAGTGTTATTACTGCATACTGATGGTATACAACACTCGCAAGTAGATAGATAAGACACTGTGCAACACTGTGGTATTTCCGAAACGTTTCGCCTGTGCAGCAGGTTTCTTCAGTCGAATACAGAGGTGACTAAAATACTTGTGACAGTGTCTGGGCAGCCTTGCAGGAAGTGAAGAAATTTTCAGAACTAAACATCTTAAAAACTACTTTTAAAATTTTACTGTCTCCATTATTTCTGTCACTTCTGTATCTGATGAGTTCCAAGGAGTTTTTCTATTCCCGAAGCCCGGCCATGGGCCAGGATCGTTTGGTGCTTGTCTGGTGAACCAGCTGTTGCTCTTGGTGGCCCACAGCCCCACATATCCATCACAGCCTGGTTGATCTGGCTGTATACCATCAATATAATACTTGTTTAACACAGCAACACCACGGTATCTTGATACAAAACACGTCATCTGCAACTTAATGACATGTTTGAACTTGGGAAGGTCCTGCCTAGCATCGGCCAGCAGGCCTGCTAGTTACGCTATCTTGTGTCGCCATTCCCAATCTCACTTCTGGTCCAATATATATCTGTATAACTCTACTTCAGAGTGATCAGCCATATCTAACTGAACAATTATCAAGGCTGAGGGACTGACCACCTGAAAACTACTACTTCAAGGTTGAGGGGCTGATTATATAATTCCATTTCCACTGTTTCTGCTGGCTTCATGTATTTGACTGAAGCCTACTGTGTAGTTGAAACGTTTAAACAATAAAGATACCCAACTGTTGTATATGTGTCTTATTCATCAACTCGTAGGTATTATATACATATGTGCTGCTGATGGGTGGTGTAGTATACCCCATCCAATAACTATCATGAATAACACAACACACACACACACCTTTATCAATATGCTACAAAGTGGTTGGGCCACTTATCTTTATTATATCCCCCTCCTTACCCTTTTCCCACATAGCACCCTTACCTATGCTTCTTCCTCCCCCCACTTATCGAACTTCTGGTGAAGTATCGCACCACATCATTCTATACTATTATGACTCAAGCATCATGTTTTGAGTGTCCTCTAAAGAACATTTTTTTAATGGGAATGTTGGAATATAAAGATTTGGAAAAGATAATTCACATAATTGAGGGAGTGTCGCCGTTGTCACCTGGACTAAGGTTTTTGCATATTGTGACACAGGTTACTAACATTCAGAGTATTTTGTTATACTGGGCGTCAAGTCGCACTCACAACCACGTTGATAAAAATAGACACAATTACAGTATAATGCGATCTTTTAATGACAACGTTTCGCCCACACAGTGGGCTTTATCAGGATTTGATAAAACCCACTGTGTGGGCGAAACGTAGTCAATGTATTTTTTCCATCGTGTCGGTATTTTATACCATTTATCTCACAATCACGTACATACCCAGAATATACGTAATTTCTTATGCTGTTGGACGCAGTAACTGTAAAGTGATAAGCTAAATCCAGCATTCTACAAATACACAAGTATTTCGAAATACGAAAATGATGACTTTTACCGTAAGGCTAATAAGTGATTATTTAGTTTATTGGGAGTTGAAGTTTATTGACTATGTTGTCATTATAATGTCACCTTTACGCTACTAGTCAAAGAATATTTAATTCCATAAGATAGAGAATAAAGTGAACTCTTACACATATACACTGAGAGATAAACACCTTACATAAACATCTCGTTTGTTTTCACACTGCAATAACCTAGTCACCGTCACAAGTGACTTTGTCTTTGCTTTTACATTGCAATAACCTAGTCACCTTCACAAGTGACTTGTATTTGCTTTCACACTGCAATCAACCTAGTCACCTTCACAAGTGACTATTTGCTTTTAGTTTTGTTGCAGAACTAGAAGCAAACTAGAAATGGAAGTATAACGTCTTTATCTAACAAGACCGAATCTTCTGATATATTACTCAACGTATCCGACGCTATGTTAATGATAACAGGTTAATAGATAATGCAAAGTTCCATGCTACTGCTGTAGTACTCTTTAGTCCACCTTAATTACGCTGCACTGTTTCAACTGCCACATGACAATATGTACTCTTACACTACAATGTCCAAACTTTAAAACATGTACATAAATTCACGTAGTAAATCACAAAGTAAATGTTAGATCCCAAATTGATTTTCAACTGTTTCTCAAAGAACATAACTAGCTGCAGTCTGGTTCAAGAACCATATATAATAAACAAGAAACAAGTCTGATAATGCAGAAATATTTGTTTTAAAATCTAGGAAGTATATTAGAAGCTGACCGTCTCTACGGAGCCTTAAATATAAACAAGTAACACTGCCTAACCTAGTAATATTGTACTCACATGCATAGCTAAGTTACGCTGCCTATTATAATTATAATACTAATCTTTATTTATAAAAGTACATATTATACAAGGTATACAGGCCTAGCTGACATCAATGACATACTATAAAGAAAAGTCACTTGTTTTGCAGAGAATTTCGGGCAAATTAGGTCAATTTTGTCCCTACGTTGCGATCCATACCCGTCAGCTAACACCCAGGTACCTATTTATTGCTAGGTGAACAGGACAGCAAGTGTCTTAAAGAAACGCGCCCTAATGTTTCCACCCATACCGGGGATCGAACCACGGACCTCAATGTGTGAGCTGAGTGCGCTACCAACCAAGCTACGGGACACCTAAACTAACAAGACTAAAACTGAAGATATCGACAGTGTATGTACACTACCTAACCTAGTATACTACACTTAAATCTAAACAATAATAATCAATGGAGTCTCAATGGTACTGAGCTTGCAAGCAGTGTATGACAGGGTTAGCAAGTGTGCCTAGTGTGCTCTAGTGTATAGAAGGCAAAACAAATGCCAGATTAGGTAAAATGAATGTCGGAGATGTAAAGGAGCCAGACACCCAGGTCACGCCCCGAGGCTGATGGCACTGATTGATGGCACGTGGCCTCGGGCGAGGAGAGCTGATGGCGGAGGCTGATGGCGGAGGCTGATGGCGGAGGCTGATGGCAGAGGCTAGCGTCACACTTACACCTTCCCCAGAAGATCAAACACAAAGCCAAATAAATGCTAATAATCAGCAAGAAAACTGATTGTGAACATAATAATGGTATACAATACCATTATCATATTTACATTGTCAGACTCTTATGTTGGTGTATAGGTGTCCCGTAGCGCGATTGCTAGCGCTGAGTGCGATAGCAATCAAGTAAAATAGGTACCTGGGTGTTAGTCGACTGGTGTGGGTCACATCCTGGGGACAAAACTGACCTAATTTGCCCGAAATGCTTAAATACTTAAGTCGGTGAGAGAATTGGACCTGCCTCGCATGGGCCAGTAGGCCTGCTGTAGTGTTCCTTCTTTCTTATGTTCTTATAACAAGCGGCTTTCTATATAATAGTATATCATTGATGTCTAGGCCTGTATACCTTGTATATGTATATGTAGAAATAAAGATTATTATTATAGAGGACATTCTTCGATATGTTGTTTACCTGACCACTTGCTACGAGTGAGAAAGGTATTTGAGAGAGACCTACCTAGTAGGTATGTACCTCTCAATGATTACGTTCTTCTAGTGGGCCCCGTCTCTCCGTCTTGTCAAGATTATATGCGCTTCTGTCTTTGATAATATATAACTCTCTATTCTGTTGCTTCAGCTGCCCATTGTTCCAGACTATGAAGCAGAACTCCTCAGGCTGACACTAACCACCTCAAAACTATATCTTCCAGGCTCATGGACTGATGACATCGTCTCCAGGCTGAGGGACTGATTACATCGATGAGGGACTGATTACATCGTCTCCAGGCTGAGGGACTGATTACATCGATGAGGGACTGATTACATCGACTCCAGGTTGAGGGACTGATTACATCGATGAGGGACTGATTACATCGATGAGGGACTGATTACATCGATGAGGGACTGATTACATCCCTCCAGGCTGAGGGACTGATTACATCGATGAGGGACTGATTACATCGATGAGGGACTGATGACATCGACTCCAGGCTGAGGGACTGATGACATCGACTCCAGGCTGAGGGACTGAGACATCGACTCCAGGCTGAGGGACTGATTACATCGACTCCAGGTTGATGGACTGATTACATCGACTCCAGGCTGAGGGACTGATTACATCGACTCCAGGCTGAGGGACTGATTACATCGACTCCAGGCTGAGGGACTGATTACATCGACTCCAGGCTGAGGGACTGATGACATCGACTCCAGGCTGAGGGACTGATGACATCGACTCCAGGCTGAGGGACTGATTACATCGACTCCAGGCTGAGGGACTGATTACATCGACTCCAGGCTGAGGGACTGATTACATCGACTCCAGGTTGAGGGACTGACTACGTCGACTCCAGGCTGATGGACTGATTACATCGACTCCAGGTTGAGGGACTGATTACATCGACTCCAGGCTGAGGGACTGATTACATCGACTCCAGGCTGAGGGACTGATTACATCGACTCCAGGTTGAGGGACTGATTACATCGACTCCAGGTTGAGGGACTGATTACATCGACTCCAGGTTGAGGGACTGATTACATCGACTCCAGGTTGAGGGACTGATTACATCGACTCCAGGTTGAGGGACTGATTACATCGACTCCAGGTTGAGGGACTGATTATATCGACTCCAGGTTGAGGGACTGATTACATCGACTCCAGGTTGAGGGACTGATTACATCGACTCCAGGTTGAGGGACTGATTACATCGACTCCAGGTTGAGGGACTGATGACATCGACTCCAGGTTGAGGGACTGATGACATCGACTCCAGGCTGAGGGACTGATGACATCGACTCCAGGCTGAGGGACTGGTGTATATTGGCAGAAGGTTCAAATTGGTTTAAGGTTCTGTAAGTGCTAATTTCTCATTTTTATTGAAGAAATAGTAATGTCAGCGTCCACGCGAGAAACTGTGACTGCCTCTTCCGATTAGCCTCAAATCTTTAACAGTTATATTTAGCTCCATTATAAACTTTTACCGCATTCCGTACTATTCATTTTGCGGGCATTAAGATAGAAGGGGTTGGGCTTATAGCATCCGGGGATATTTTCTCACATCATGCGACACGAACAGTTATTGCTGGGAGAAAGGGAGAGCAGGTGTAAGTAAGGAGACTTGCCCATATGCATCGCCCTGCCTGGAAAACGAACCCAAACCCATTCGGCTGAGTCGGCCGCTCCACTACTGATCAAAAGGGAACCTTCCTGGAATGTATATCAGAGTATACCGTAGTTGAGATTGATTGCAAGGCCGATGTTAACACAGACTATAGTAGTGATGAAGGTTTGTGACCAGGTAAAGCGCTTAACTAATTCAGGAGACAAACTCCTGGGCGCGCAACACATACATTATGGAGGTGGGACACCATAGGAGTCGCACAAGGTCAATTACCTCCTGAGGAGAGAGGAATATTTAAAAGGCTACCTAGATAATGAGAAACTTTATAACGCTCTGTACTGGGTTTGCCTACAGTTGCATTCAACCTGTCTAGATTTGCCTAGGAACTACCGAATAACACTAGGATTAATTAATTCGTTTATTAACGAAGGCTGAAAAGAAATAAAATTGCCGAAATAAAATGTACTTTTACAACAACTGGTTTTGGAGCTTATTGAGGAATTACAGGGATTGTTGCCTAGTAGAGAGAAGGAAATCACAATTTACCTCAGTTTTCGTCAAAATTAGTCATTACGTCAGTGTGATAGTCTTCAAATGTAGCCGATAGACGAGTAGATTATGTCAGTAAACGCTTGCTTGGTAAATGGTGCTTCATTGACCCAGAGATTAAGAGGCGTATTATTAAGGGGCACGTAAGTCTTCTAATAACATGTTCATTTGTCCACAATAATCTACCTTGTCCATAATTACTATCATATTTGCTTTGTCTGTTTTGTAAGGTGAAGTCAAGGATCTTTCCTTAATTCATGTTATAACATAACAAATCTGAGCAAAGCTCAGACCTCTACAACACAATTGTCCTCAAAGATTTGTTAAGTTATACCATGAATTAAGGAAAGATCCTGGACTTCACCTTACGAGACAGACAAAGCAAATACGATAGTAATTATGGACAAATGAACATGTTATTAGAAGACAGGGGAACTTGCGTGCCTCTTAAGATTCAGAAATGGCAAGTGCACCTACAATGTTGACATCAGGAAGGCGTCTCTCAGTGTTATGGAATGACAATATAGGAACTTCGCAAGTTCCTATATTGTGGGTGGCTGTTCCTATATTGTGGGTGGCTGTTCCTATATTGTGGGTGGCTGTTCCTATATTGTGGGTGGCTGTTCCTATATTGTGGGTGGCTGTTCCTATATTCTGGGTGGCTGTTCCTATATTGTGGGTGGCTGTTCCTATATTGTGGGTGGCTGTTCCTATATTGTGGGTGGCTGTTCCTATATTGTGGGTGTCTGTTCCTATATTGTGGGTGGCTGTTCCTATATTGTGGGTGGCTGTTCCTATATTGTAGGTGGCTGTATCAATAAATCTGGAAGATGTACAATTGTAAATCCCTCCTAGCGGTGTTATTCCTGTTTCAAAACACGACTCAGTAGCCTACTATCTGTCACAATCTTTGTCACCTATGAATAACACATCTATGTTTTGTATACGGTTGAATTTAAAAGCAAAAATTGATATTACATCCTCTCATTTCAAAGCCTAGCCCTATCTAAGAAATTCTGTCACCCGCAGTATGGTACCCACAACCATTCACTGCTAAGTAAACAGGGACAGCAGATGTAAGATTTCCCTTATGTCTCGCCCCTTCTGGAAATCGAAAATAGTCTTATCTTACAGGTTACGCACTGTTCTATGTAGACACCATCCAGAGCATTACTTATAGCTAGCGCACTTAGCTCACACACTGAGGTCCGGGGGGTCGATCCCCGGTACAGGTGGAAACATTAGGACGTGTTTCCTTAAGATACCTGCTGTCCATGTTCACCTATCAATAAAATAGGTACCTGGGTGTTGGTCGACTAATGTGAGTCGCATCCTGGGGACAAATTGACCTAATTTGCCCGAAATGCTCTGCATAACAAGGGACTTTCTATATAGTAGTATGTCATTGATATCAGCTAAGCCTGTATACCTTGTACATGTACTTGTAGAAATAATAATAATTATTATTATTATACATTACTGAAAAAAGTGGAAACATGGCGCTTGACCAGTGGCACTTACCATCTACAATTAAAGCAGCACATTCATCAAGTGCACGTCAAACATGTTAACAATGAACAAAAAAATATAGAAACTGATCAGTAGATTAACTGATTAAGGTAGATTTAACTAAATGTTCAGAATTAACAGCATTGACACTATGGAATTGAACAAATCTTCCAGACTGACATATGTACACAAGTGTCAGCAGAATACTGCAGTACCTAAGCAGTACGCGACAGAAACCAGCCCAGTCACCATAACCCTGCTGATTTACTGAGTAGGGCCAATGTCAAGTAAGATATTAAGGATTATCGATCATTGGTTCTATGGACCCGAGTAAACAGAACCTGGAACCTAGTCACAAGTGTTATACGTAATTTCTACCTCTGAGAGCTACGGAAGTATAGACTTGGAAGACCATCAACATATTCTATTATGGAACATCAGTCATCATTAAGTAAATTATTAAGGGACAGATTACATTTAGATTTTTTAAATAAATCACTGATGAAACTCAAAAGTGGGAGATCACCTCATAGCTCAAGTTCGTAAACGTAACTGAAAGAAGATCATTTAAGAAAATTAGAACGGAAAATACATAGGCTATTATTAATTATAATTGAACAACTGAGGTGTCTGTAAGAGTGACTGTATGAATGTATTACGTCTGTTTACAGCGTGATAACCCCTACTGACACATCCGTAAAAATATATTTTCCAGGAGACTGACAGCCTATTATTCATGTAAACGTATTATAAACAAACAATGGAGCTAATTTCCCTAGAGATGAGAATTTCCTGAATAAACGAAAAGGTTCAACAGCATTTGAGGGTATTTAGCAGAACCCTAATGCCATTGGTGATTCATCCCAAACAGAGCTTCCTGACAGACTGGTTGCTACGTGAGAACCACACAAGTGCCTCAGAAAAACCTCACATATATTGCAAAAATTGAGAGCGGTTCTGGCAGACGTCGAGGTGCACTTTAATAGCCAGCTTGTGGAGACTTACTATTATATTTTTTTAACCGAAGAAACTTCTGGCTAATATTTTAAAACCCACAGATATAAAAATAATCCAAAACTAAACAGCGTTTTACTGTTTAGCAGACTTAGTCTTGGTCTAAGCTTGCCTGGCTTACCTTAACGCAAATGCAGAAAATTAATTTACTGCATCTTGTGATTTCTAGTACTATTTCATTTTATTGTTACTGCAAGTATATCCCTGTTGTGAATATATCAATGGTATACACTACCGTCAAGTTGATGAATTACACAAGTGTGCAACATCTAGGTACTGTATGTTGTAAACGTTCCGCCATCCAGTTGCTTTAGCAATACAAACAGGAACAGCAACGGAAGACTGTGGGTAATCAGTCTCTGAGCGTTGCAGAATTATATACAGAAGACAAGATGAGGTAATCAGTCCCTCAACCTGGGAGTAAGTGTTGAACATCATAATTTTGATGGTTACCTCATCTTTTGTCTTCTCTTTATAATTCTGCGAGGCTGAGGGACTGATTATAATCAGTCCCTCAGCCTCTCCCACAGTCTACAGTTTCTGTCTCTGTATTGCACTGATAAAGCCACTGGGTGGCGAAACGTCTACAAAATAAATATACCCGGATGTTGCACATGTGCCCTGTTGCCAAGCTTAATTAATTTGAATCTAGAGATTTATTTTACAAACTGGATTCTTCTTATAAATTCTATATTATCACTTTCAGTTTATTCCTCATTCATATATGAGTTTATAGATGATTTATTCAGCCACTTCTTTACTATTACCTATAATTAATCCTAGAGTTCTTTTCTATTAACCATAATTAATGCTAGTGTGATTTTCAGGTTGTGGCTGTTGCCTCAGTCTCAGCAAACAACTTGAGAAGTTTTATGTTTTTTCTCCTGCATGACGTTAATCTACATAACTCTTGCCAATTATACCTTTATTTTTGTCTACTAAACTGTTATAACTATGACCATAATTTTTAAAGGGGTGAGCCGGTAAGCCAGCGGAAGGCCTCGGTCAATGACCAGAAGCTCCAACGGCGGGTCATCAAATGTTAGTACTAAGACACGCGTCAGAAAACACTTGTCCTGTTTCCTAACGAACCTTACCTAACGTAACCTATATTTACCCGTCTCACCTCCGTCGAGCTAGGTGCAGGCTTCTTCGTCTAGTTAACTCTAAGTACCACTGATGACTGATAATGTATCAGAATGATAATGTAATTTGTCCCTCAGTTCTTATATTAATCAAATTCATTATAAAATTAATTGGTGTTAATTCCCTACAACTAACTGGTCCTTTGAAAATATCATTATTGCCTACTTTAGACATAGTCTTACTGCAGTAACCATCTATTATGCAGTAGCTTTAGAGCACTGGGAAGTTAGTTCCAGCACTACAATTGTGAGAGATTGTGTGGAGAGTATTGGGGAGAGGTGGGGGGTGGGGTAACTGAAAGAACCATAAAACCTCAAGTAAGGTTTATAAACGCTTCAGAAAACCAACAAGTTGATGAATGAGACACTTGTGCAACATTTCCACAATTAATATAACAAAGTGTTGGGCAAGTGTCTCATTCCTCAAGTAAGGTGTTCAGCCTAGCGTCTAGCCTACAATCTTAGGGTCAGAGACCCAGATTTCCCCGCGTAAGTTGGACCATATATCATAAATTTTTGAGTGATGAACCAGGATTCCATAACATTTCAAGGTCATACTTTATCTGAACTAGGTAACCTCATTGCTACTCTTAGTAGATGTTGAGGTAGAATCACTGTTTAACTTATCATTCATGCAATTTTGTTCGATCCATCAGGTACATCTCCGATCCATCAGGTACATCCCCGATCCATCAGGTACATCCCCGCAGAAGGGTAGGAGACACATCTCAGAGGTCTGGGTTTGAGGTCGTCAAGGTGGTCAGTTTTGTCCCTGCCGAAACACAGTGTACATCCACCGTCACCCACCCAACTGCTAGCCATCACCATCATAATTACCATCATTCAAGCCAAGTTTCACAATCCTTTTCATATACTCTTACCATATACTACAGTGGGTGCACCTTCTCCCTGCTCCAGGTTTAAAATCATCTTACCTAAATAGAGACAATCTTAGTTTAAATATAAACCCTCCAGCTCATGCTTATCCACGGAGAAAGTCTTGTAGTAATCTTTTAAGTGTTATTGAGATGAAATATTATGTTACCTTAGGCTGCTTTTATAGAAAAGCCGTATGTTACATTTTTTCCAAGTAATATAGTAAATCTTCCACGTTTATCAGTATTTCCGACTTGTATAGCAATAGGTACAACTCATTTGGGTTAATAAAATGAGTTAAGGCTAAAGAAGTTATGAACAGCAATTTACTGGAGGGAAGAGTAGTATGTACAAGGTGAAGAAGGATACCGAAATGGAAGGAAGCAGAAGCGACAACAGACGTAGGCTGATCATCCTGAGTTAGAGTGACAAAGACTGCTTCAGTATATAGATGGATAATTATATATTCGTGGGACGCGCTAAGCCTGTAAAAGTCATATATCATCTGGGTAGCGGGAGGTAACCAGGTTTGATCCGAGGGAGGGAGTGCTGCAATTCCTTAGATAACAAGCCTTTAGCCCACAGCAAGGCACCCTGCATGAAGGAATTGAAGTAGTAATGGTCACACACACACAGATTCAAGAATAGGTATGAGGGAAACAAACACTAAGAAACGAATCAGGTGAGATAACTGAAGGCTCAGAGCTGGACCAGGACGTGAAGCTCATCTCAACCAGGACGTGAAGCTCATCTCAACCAGGACGTGAAGCTCATCTCAACCAGGACGTGAAGCTCATCTCAACCAGGACGTGAAGCTCATCTCAACCAGGACGTGAAGCTCATCTCAACCAGGACGTGAAGCTCATCTCAACCAGGACGTGAAGCTCATCTCAACCAGGACGTGAAGCTCATCTCAACCAGAACATGAAGCTCATCTCAACCAGGACGTGAAGCTCATCTCAACCAGGACGTGAAGCTCATCTCAACCAGGACGTGAAGCTCATCTCAACCAGAACATGAAGCTCATCTCAACCAGGACGTGAAGCTCATCTCAACCAACCACACAGTTAACAAACACTGACTCACAATTTTTTTAAGTAATTCAGTCAAAACAGCACTTCAGACTAACAACAATAATTTAATGGGTTAGGAACATCGATGATGACACCTCTACTTGTAGTTCTACGTCCTAAAAAATCATCCACCCTTGCCATCTACTCACTAGCACCAAATATCTACCTGAGTGTGCCCATCTACTCACTAGCATCAAATATCTGTTTGAAATTACAAATCTACTCACTAGCACCAAATATCTACCTGAGAGTGCTCATCTACTCACTAGCACCAAATATCTACCTGAGAGTGCCCATCTGCTCACTAGCACCAAATATCTACCTGAGAGTACCCATCTACTCACTAGCACCAAATATCTGAGAGTGCCCATCTACTCAATAGTATTCTATCACGCCACTCCCCTTCCACCTTTACCAATAGACCCTCTCACTTGCACCCACAGTTATCTTAGGCTTGAATCTAGTTCAGCCTACAACGCAGTTCGTGCTCCCACCTCCAGCACCCAAGGACCTGTACCGACCATCTGCTCTGCCTTTAAGTTACGTGAGTTCTGTTCCACAACACTCGTTCTCTCCAGCTTCCGTCCCAGGCACCCACTAACCTTCTGTCTCCTTACGTATTTCACATTTTTTCACTCTTAATTGGTAGCCCTACCTCATCTAGTCTCAGTTATTTCCTTAACTTCGTTACCTAAAACTTTAACACTCTTCGCATTACGGGCTAAGAGCTGTTATATTACCTAAGATCGTTTCAAAGCTTCGTACTGAATTCAAATGTCGTGTTGGCAACGAACTGGAGCAAAGACTCAAGCTGAAGAGCAAACTTTTATAAGAGAACGTTTCGTTCTGTATAAACCTCTATACAGGATAGAACACTATCCCAGTAAATCTTATGCAAAATGTGCCTCGTCTTCAACGCCATTTAATGTATCTTTACAATAATGGTATACTATACCTGGAGGGGGTTTCGGGGGTCAACGCCCCCGGGACCCGGTCTGTGAAAAGGCCTCATGGTGGATCAGGGCCTGATTAACCAGGCTGTTACTGTTGGCCGCACGCAACCCGACTTACGAACCACAGCCCGGCTGGTCAGGATGTTGCATCGTCTGCCGAGTCTTTTGCTTTCATAGGGAGTGATTTTCATGTGCAAGTTTGGTACTAATCCCTCTAGGATTTTCCAAGTGTATATAATCATGTATGTCTCCCGCCTGCGTTCCAGGGAGTACAGTTTGTGGAACTTCAAGCGTTCCCAGTAAATGAGGTGGTTTATCGCAGTTATGTGTGCCGTGAAGGTTCTCTGTACATTTTCTAGGTCATCAATTTCACCTGCCTTGAAAGGTGCTGTTAGTGTGCAGCAATATTCCAGCCTAGATAGAACAAGCTACCTGAAGAGTGTCATCATGGGCTTGGCATCCCTGGTTTTGAAGGTTCTCATTATCCATCCTGTCATTTATCTAGCAGATGCGATTGAAGGTGAGACCCTCTGACATGATCACCCCCAGGTCTTTTACATTAGTTTCTCGCTCTATTGTGTGGTTGGAATTTGTTTTATACTCCGATGTAGTTTTAATTTATTTATGTTTTCCATATCGGAGTAATTGAAATTTCTCATCATTGAACTTCATATTGTTTTCTGCAGCTCATTTAAAGATTTGGTTGATGTCTGCCTGGAGTCTTGCAGTGTCTTCAGTGGAGGACAGTCATGCAAATTCGGGTGTCATCTGCAAAGGAAGACACGGCACTGTGGCTGATATCCCTGTCTATGTCAGATATGAGGATGAGGAACAAGATGGGAGCGAGTACTGTGCCTTGTGGAACAGAGCTTTTCACCGTAGCCGCTTCAGACTGTACTCTGTTGACTACTACTCTTTGTGTTCTATTTGTTTGGAAATTATAGATCCATCTACCAACTTTTCCTGTTATTCCTTTATCAAGGATTTTGTGTGCTATTACACCATGGTCACACTTGTCAAAGGCTTTTGCAAAGTCTGTGTATATTACATCTGCATTCTGTTTGTCTTCTAGAACATCCAGGACCTTGTCGTAGTGGTCCAGTAGTTGGGACAGACAGTTACACAACCCATGCTGCCCTGGGTTGTGTAACTGATGGGTATCTAGCTGGGTGGCGATCTTGCTTCTTAGAACCCTTTTAAATATTTTATGATATGGGACGTTAGCGCTATCGGTCTGTAGTTCTTTGCTATTGCTTTACTGCCCCCTTTGTGGAGTGGGGCAATGTCTGTTGTTTTTAGCAGCTATGGAACACCCCTGTGTCCATGCTCCCTCTCCAACAAGATGAAGGATTAGACACATGTGCAACACCTGGGTATCTTTGAAGACGTCTCGCCAGGGTGTGGCTTGATCAGTCAATATAGAGATGATATACGAAGAAAAGTTGAGGCACTAATTACCTCAACACCTACTGTCTTCGCATATCGTCTGTATTAAATTAATAAAGGCACTCATATTTAGGGCTTTAGACTTGTGTTTATTCCTGCCTTGCTTTGAATTTACACTGTCAATTTTCAATACTACCATTTCCTTTAAAGGCCATACGCCTATCGTGTGAGTGATTTTTCGAGCAGGTTGTAACTGTATTTCTTGGTGAAACTTCTAATAAAGATACCCAGATGTTGCAAATGTATCTAATTCCTCACCTAATATATCGTGCCACCTCCCAGGATGCCACTCGTAACAGTCAACCGACACCCAGGCACCTATTTACTGCTTGAACAGGGACAGCATGTGAGAGGAGATTTGCTCATGTCTCCCCCAGCCCAGGTATCAAACCAGGATCCTTTCAGGTGCGAGCCAAATGTTCTACCACTGAGCTCCGGGTCACCTTCAGCCTCATATTAAATATGATATCATGTCCACACCTCACTCAACTGGTCGAGCATTTATATCTTCACCACAACACTCATCACATCGAGCATGTTCCTCCTCACTACAACACTCATCACATCGAGCATGTTCCTCCTCACTACAACTCATCAATCAGCATTTCTCCTCACTACAACTCATCACATCGAGCATGTTCCTCCTCACTACAACACTCATCACATCGAGCATGTTCCTCCTCACTACAATACTCATCACATCGAGCATATTCCTCCTCACTACAATACTCATCACATCGAGCATGTTCCTCCTCACTACAATACTCATCACATCTAGCATATTCCTCCTCACTACTATACTCATCACATCTAGCATATTCCTCCTCACTACTATACTCATCACATCGAGCATGTTCCTCCTCACTCATACTCACATCAGCATATTCCTCCTCACTACAACCATCATCAGCATATTCCTCACTACATACTACCATCTACATATTCTCCACTACTATCTATCACATCTAGCATATTCCTCCTCACTACTATACTCATCACATCTAGCATATTCCTCCTCACTACTATACTCATCACATCTAGCATATTCCTCCTCACTACTATACTCATCACATCTAGCATATTCCTCCTCACTACTATACTCATCACATCTAGCATATTCCTCCTCACTACTATACTCATCACATCAGCATATTCCTCCTCACTACTATACTCATCACATCTAGCATATTCCTCCTCACTACTATACTCATCACATCTAGCATATTCCTCCTCACTACTATACTCATCACATCTAGCATATTCCTCCTCACTACTATACTCATCACATCTAGTATATTCCTCCTCACTACTATACTCATCACATCTAGTATATTCCTCCTCACTACTATACTCATCACATCTAGTATATTCCTCCTCACTACTATACTCATCACATCGATCCTTCATAACCAACATGTCTTTCATGTTGGTTCCATGGCAATGTCGTCTTGGCGCTCACGTCACCTCATCTCTCTTCCTGGTCTTATTATTTGTTTATGGTTCCGAGGATCATCACCTACGAATCCCGGTATCTAACCAGTCGTACTAAATGGGAAAGAAATACACGGGAAAATGAAGGTGTATATCTAGCGAATGTATGCACAAATTTGTAAGGATATACCTGTTGTTCTGCACGGATATGAGACTAAAAGGAAGAGCAATCCAGAGAGTGTAAAATGTTTAACAGGCTTCTGTTTGACGTTCATATGAGAGGAGGGTAGTACCTCGCTAGATGGTTGCCGCCTAACAATTACCTGTGAGAGGCCTCGTGAAGATGACCATTCTGGTGAAGGTTGAGTTGCGAGGGGTCGAGGGCCTGGCTCTGGGAGGTCCCCCCCCCTGACCCCTCCTCACACGCTGGCTTCGTCATCTCATTGTCAAACTTCTCGTACCGAATTCTGGGGACAAAGATGTTGCATTATTAAGAAGAAATGTTAATTTGTAGAGAGAACTTAGACCTATTAGGGCATCCAGGGCATTTGTCAATAAAAAGTAACATATATTCATGCACACACACAAAAAAAATCACTAATATAATCAATGACACTAAGATGTGCACAGCATACATGTTGTCCATGAATTTAAAAGAATCGTATCTATAAACACATTAATTAATTAATAAATATAAAAACAGCTTCTAAATTTTCCCAGAGCTACACAAAAGTACCCCGATAAAATATAAAAAGATGACTCATTAAAAAAGCAAAAACAGTGGGCAAAGTTATTATATGGTTTACAGACATCAGCACACCACAAGTCACATGATAGGGGAAGGAGCACCTACAAGGTGACCATAGGTGAGGTGTATGCACTATATCCTTAAATCACGAAATATAGTTTCACAGCGACGATTCGTGTTGAAAGCAGAGGCAGAAGCAACCAAGTACTGTCGAACACTGTGTAAGTTGTTGCTTCTCTGTAGGGCCCACCAGGCTTGTATTCTTAAGACAGACTTCAGAAGTTTTGAAAGATTGAAACAACGAACTAAAAATGGGTAACACAGACTTTAAAAAAACGACATACAACATGATTTATGATTTATAGATTTTCAGGAGGAAGGTTAAATTTTTCTGTTAATTAAAATATAGGTACACCACCGATTTTTGGCAATGGATAATCCGGTACCGCCTTTAGTCCGGACAAAATTAAGAGCAGCAGCTTGAAATTCCCGCAACCGCTAGACCAGTTTACTTGGCGGACCACAGATGGCGTTGAGGTAGTCACGCTCACCTGGATTGTTTACACTGCACTTGCTGGTGGTGATATCTCGATTCTGAGAGATTCTTAGCTTATTTTGATTAAATTTAACCCCAGATGTCACAAATGCAGCATCAGAAACCCAAGATCAAATAATAAACTACGAAAGAGACAATAATCTTGACAGTTCTCAACTTCCAGATTGATTAATTATTTAATTTACATTTAATATTTCTTTAATTTAAGGTTCTAGCAGTCCATGGTGCTTTAGAGACATACGGGAAGTGTATAATTAATGAGTTAGTGTGTCTTGATAAAGGTGACCACCGTTGGTTCGGCAAAATTGTTAATCAGGCAAAGCTTTGAAACCATGGGTGCCGGAAAATCGCTGGTGTACCTGTAATACAAATCGTAAACATGCTGCCTCCCTGATCTGTGTGTAATTTCACAAGGTTAGCGCATGAACTGTTAGCAATGTATATACTTGTGTAGTATTACCTAGTTTACCTGGATAGGGTTCTGGGGTCAACGCCCCAGCGGCTCGGTCTGAGACCAGGCCTCGTGGTGGATCAGGGTCTGATCAACAAGGCTGTTACTGCTGGCCGCATGCAAACTGACGTACGAACCACAGCCAAGTTGGTCAGGTACTGACTTTAGGTGTCTGTCCAGTGTCTTCTTGAAGACAGCCAGGGGTCTATTGGTAATGTCCCTTATGTATGCTGGGAGGCAGTTGAACAGTCTTGGGCCCCAGACACTTATTGTGCTGTCTCTCGGTGTACTCGTGGCGCCCCTGTTTTTCATTGGGAAAATGTTGCATTTCCTGCCGAGTCTTTTGCTTTCATAGGGAGTGATTTTCGTGTGCAAGTTTGGTACTAATCCCTCTAGGATTTTCCAAGTGTATATTATCATGTATCTCTCTCTCCTGCATTCCAGGGAATACAGTTCAAGGACCTTCAACCGTTCCCAGTAATTTAAGTGCCTTATCGTACTTATGTGTGCCGTGAAAGTTCTTTGTACACTCTCCAGGTCAACAATTTCGCCTGCCTTGAAGGGGGCAGTTGGTGTATAGCAGTATTCCAGCCTAGAGAGAACAAGCGATTTGAAGAGAATCATGGGCTTGGCGTCCCTAGTTTTGAAGGTTCTCATTATCCATCCTATCATTTTCCTCGCAGATGCGGTAGATACATTGGTGGTCTTTGAAGACGAGATCCTCTGACATTATCACTCAGGTCCTTCACATTACTTTCTCGCTCTATTGTATGGTTAGAATTTGTCGTATACCCTGATACAGTTTTAATTTCCTCAAGTTTTCCAATTTCTCTTCATTGAACTTTTTGTTGTTTTGAGTGACCCATTTGAAGATTTGGTTTATGTCCGCTTGGAGTCTTGCGGTGTCTTCGAGGAGGTCACTGCCATGGCAATCCGGGTTTCATCCGCAAAGGAAGACACGGAGCTATGTCTTACATCTCTGTCTATGTCAGATATGACAGTGAGGGTATTTTAAGCACACCGTGAGACGCTGGTCCAAGCAGAGCCACAGTCAAGTAAGTCATGACTCAGGAACCTGAACGACACACCTTGAGACGTTGGTCCTAGCAGAGCCAAAGTCAAGTCATGACTCAGGAACCTGAACGACATACATACCTTACACACCCATCACTTAAAATGGGTTTCCTGGCCCATCACTTAGGATGGGTTTCCTGGCATAAACTTAGACTCGTTTTAACACAAGAATTTTCTTACGATGTAACCAATGTAACTGTTTAATGATTCCTGTAAACTTACAAATCTTATTTTCTCTAAGTTAAGCAAGGTTAGGTTATTTTTGGAATAGGTTAGGTCAAGCAGTTTACGGTAGAGTAGGTTTGGGAAGGTTAGGTTTAGTTAGGGTAGGATAAGCTAGGGTAGTTCAGGTAGGGTGGGTTAGGTTTGAGGTTATAATAGATTAGGGTAGGGTAGGATAGGTTAGCACAGGTTAGGGTAGGTTAGATCGGATTAGAAACAAACCATACCACAGGCGGTAAAACTCCAGACCGACGCTTTAGCCACTGAGCCAGCTGGCTATAAGATTCATCCAACTATGTATATTTATACACCATAGAAAGGTTAGCATAAGCACCACTGACCACAAATACAAGTTTTTACAAACGAATCTCCCGCCAGCGTGGCCGTGACGAACTCTAGTTCAAGTCCCCTCAAAGCCGTCATCATGACGGTCGAAGTTTGGTCTGGAGTTTTACGACTCTACCGCGGGTTCGACCCCGCCCGTGGTATGGTTTAAGTAAAAGGACACAAATGCAACTAATGTGACATTTTATTGTGGCAACGTTCGCTCTCCAGGAGCTTTCTCAAGCTCCTGGAGGCGAAACTGTTGCACAATAAATGTCACATTAGTTGCATTTGTGTCCTTTTACTTAACATATTGTCGGTAATTCTACCAATATTATTACGTGGTATGGTTTGTTTGCAATCGTGTCATTACCTTTTAGATTAGATTAGATTAGGGTAGAATAGGTTAGGGTAAGCTAGTATAGGTTGCGTTAGGGTAGATTAGGTTAGAGCACGGAAAGGCAGAGTAGGTAAGGCTAGAGTAGAGTACATTACGATAGGTTAGAATAGATTGCTAGAGTTAAGGTAGGTTAGGGTTGGGTACGTCAGGGGAGATTAGGGTAGGTTAAGATGGGTTTGGTTAGCGTAACCTAACTTAGGTTAGGTTACATAAACCTTCAAAAATATATATTTAACCACCAATATACAAATTAAAAATAAGCAGTTAACGATGCACCTTCCTGAAAATAATCATGAAAGATTTGAATGTGCAAGATTATCGTTAGAATGATGTATACTGCATCATTCAGGATGGTTAACATGAATGATGTATACTGTATCATTCAGGATGGTTAACATGAATGATGTATACTGCATCATTCAGGATGGTTAACATGAATGATGTATACTGTATCATTCAGGATGGTTAACATGAATGATGTATACTGCATCATTCAGGATGGTTAACATGAATGATGTATACTGTATCATTCAGGATGGTTAACATGAATGATGTATACTGTATCATTCAGGATGGTTAACATGAATGATGTATACTGTATCATTCAGGATGGTTAACATGAATGATGTATACTGCATCATTCAGGATGGTTAACATGAATGATGTATACTGCATCATTCAGGATGGTTAACATGAATGATGTATACTGTATCATTCAGGATGGTTAACATGAATGATGTATACTGCATCATTCAGGATGGTTAACATGAATGATGTATACTGTATCATTCAGGATGGTTAACATGAATGATGTATACTGCATCATTCAGGATGGTTAACATGAATGATGTATACTGTATCATTCAGGATGGTTAACATGAATGATGTATACTGCATCATTCAGGATGGTTAACATGAATGATGTATACTGTATCATTCAGGATGGTTAACATGAATGATGTATACTGTATCATTCAGGATGGTTAACATGAATGATGTATACTGTATCATTCAGGATGGTTAACATGAATGATGTATACTGCATCATTCAGTATGGTTAACATGAATGATGTATACTGTATCATTCAGGATGGTTAACATGAATGATGTATACTGCATCATTCAGGATGGTTAACATGAATGATGTATACTGCATCTTTCAGGATGGTTAACATGAATGATGTATACTGTATCATTCAGGATGTTAACATGAATGATGTATACTGCATCATTCAGGATGGTTAACATGAATGATGTATACTGCATCATTCAGGATGGTTAACATGAATGATGTATACTGTATCATTCAGGATGGTTAACATGAATGATGTATACTGTATCATTCAGGATGGTTAACATGAATGATGTATACTGTATCATTCAGGATGGTTAACATGAATGATGTATACTGTATCATTCAGGATGGTTAACATGAATGATGTATACTGTATCATTCAGGATGGTTAACATGAATGATGTATACTGTATCATTCAGGATGGTTAACATGAATGATGTATACTGTATCATTCAGGATGGTTAACATGAATGATGTATACTGTATCATTCAGGATGGTTAACATGAATGATGTATACTGTATCATTCAGGATGGTTAACATGAATGATGTATACTGCATCATTCAGGATGGTTAACATGAATGATGTATACTGTATCATTCAGGATGGTTAACATGAATGATGTATACTGCATCATTCAGGATGGTTAACATGAATGATGTATACTGCATCATTCAGGATGGTTAACATGAATGATGTATACTGCATCATTCAGGATGGTTAACATGAATGATGTACATCCAGGATGGCTGTTACATAAAGGGAATCCATTTCGTGGCGTCCTGGAGTCGTTCATACTGAGCTTGCTGGATGGTGAGAATCGTGTTACTTCTAATTATTCCTCTTCAGAGAACAGTGTTTCTGGCACAGAAGACCAAAAGCTCCAGCTGCAGATCTTATGACTAAGACCCGCGTCAGCAAACACTTGTCCTGTTTTCTGACAAATATTACCTAACATAACCTTTACAACGAGGGAAGAGAGAGGCTTCGAGACCTCTCAATACCAGCTCCCAGACACGACCTGGAACACTTCCAGTGAACAGCAAGCTATGAGGGGTAATAGCACACTTTTGACTGAGGTCACCAAAGTTTTTATTTGTGGTACCTGGGCGAGGAACTGGGTGCCTCCAGCTTTTTCGATGATGGAGTCAGTGTTGTGGAGAAGCGAGAGATGGTGAACGCTCGGGAGACGCAAAGACGAAGGAACGATTAAGGGAACGAGATGCATCACCACAGAGACTCAGAGACTTCATCTCAGTTGTAACCTATCGATTCTTCATTTATCTGGGATCGATTCCATATTCCAGAAAACTAATCCCTGCTCTGTGGGACGTCAACGTCCTGAATTCTCAGGATCTCCTGCTCTGTGGGACGTCAACGTCCTGAATCCTCAGAATCTCTGGCCAGAAATAAGGACCATCTGCAGTACATCATCCTCCTAGTAAAGCAACACACAAAAAATGTATCCCGATTGCAGAAACTGAATCTCATTTTCTCCACTAGAAAACTGAACTGGACTTGGCTGTGTTACACTTCTACAATCCAAAGGAGATATAATAGTTGCTCTTCACTATCTTAAACGACATTTTTGCTATAATATACATCGTGCTGATATATGCTAAATCTGTTCTTGCAATTTTGTTTCTTGTTATTGTTGAAAATCCCTCTGGCATTCTTCTTTAGAAAACCAATTTTATTTCCTTTATAATACTTCATTTTTCCATTGAAAGAAAATAGGAATTCCTTTTTTTTATGGGAGTGGGGTGGCGGGGAGGGGGGTTGAAAGTTTGAGGTGATTCATCAGAAGACTCAAAGAAATCCATAAAACTTTTGAAACTTCGCGTGGAATGTTTAGTGTTTGAGGTGAACATAACGGCGGACTAGACTAAACATTTCACACTTTCATATTTGACCACCGCTTAATACATACACATACAGGCCTACACTACATACATACATACATACATACAGGCATACACACACACACACACACACACCACCACACACGACATGTCTTATCAGAGAGGCACTCAATGACCGGGCAAATAATAGTTTTATTTCCCTTGACTTTGTTCAGGATGGAGGCGTACCTCAAGGTCGTGCACTACTCTCTTCTTCCTCAACATTAATAATCTTCCCTCTGTTCTCCTTCCAATGTTTGGTCATCTAGGTCGATGATTTTACAACATTTTATGCAGGCACTCACTGTCACCTTGTAGTAGCCTCTCTCCAATATGTTCTTCATCGTGATTCTCACTGGTAAAACACAAGATAACTTATAACTTTCAAAGACTATTATCCTTCATGCCATTCGATACCTGTATAGTTCCCGTATATCTGAATATGCAACAGTCAAATGTTTCCACCTCTTTTGATCGTCGAATGTTTTGGAAGCCTCACATAACTTACCGAAAACTGTTTTTCATGGGTGCCTAGACCTCCTCAAAACTCTAGCCCAACTTTCTTGGGAAGTTGATAGATAAACCTTCTTGGCCTTCACTCAGCTCTCATCTCATCTAACCTAGACTATAGTGATCATCTATGTTTATCCTTCTCCGATACTCTTTCTAAATTTGATATTATTCAGCATCATGGTCATTACACAAATAACTCTCACATAGCAGAGAACAGGTTACGACGACGTTTCGGTTCGACTTTTACCATTTACAAAGTCACACTAACAGAAAAGAGATATGGAGCCAGTATATACAGACCAGCTGGCAGGGGCGGGGCAAGAGAGGTGGGAGTAGTAGTAGTAGTGGTAGAGTAGAGTAGTAGTAGTAGAGTTAGCAGTAGTAGGCAGCAGTAAGCAGTAGCAGCAGTAGTAGTAGTACAGTAGTAGAGCAGAGTAGCAGTATAGTAGAGTCAGTCAGTAGATGAGTAGTAGCAGAGCAGTAGTCCGAGTACGCAGAGAGTAGCAGTAGTAGCAGTCACTTAGTAGAGCAGCAGTCAGCAGGCAGCTAGCAGTAGTAGCAGCAGAGAGCAGAGCTAGCAGTCAGCAGAGTAGCAGAGAGAGAGCAGTAGCAGAGCAGAGTAGTAGCAGAGTAGTCAGAGCAGTAGTAGTAGAGCAGCAGTAGTAGTAGCAGAGTAGTAGTAGTAGAGTAGTAGTAGTAGTAGTAGTAGTAGTAGTAGAGTAGTAGTAGTAGAGTGGCAGTGGTAGAGTAAGGAAGGAGTGGAGTAGTAGTAGTGGTAGAGGTAAGGAAGGTAGTGGAGTAGTAGTAGTGGTAGAGGTAAGGAAGTGGAAGTAGTAGTAGTGGTAGAGGTAAGGAAGGTAGTGGAAGTAGTAGTGACTATGTAAATAGTCCAAGTCGGACCAAAACGTCGTTATAGCTCCTCTCTCCTATGTGCGGGTTATTTGTGTATTGTTCCAGTCATGGTATTGTGCCTTTTTGTTCATCATGGGTCATGTTTGTGTCCCGAAGCTTTTCCATCTTTGCCGGTAGAGAGCCTACATACACAGACGAACGTCCCATCTTTACAAGATGCGATACTCATTGTTTTTGTTACGTCCGCTTCTACGACCTTCATGACCCTTACACATTTATAACGACAACGGATGTTAGTAGAGCTAATTTGTTTAATCGTCGTCTTTATTTATTACGCCCCGTTTCTCTCCAAATTCTCTCCTTATTGGCTTCCCTTAATTTACCTTACCGTTCACATTTTTTTCCTCCCTCCTTGAGAGGTTCCGAGGTTGCTCCTTCCCACCTCCATGTACAAAACATCAATTACCTCCTACAACCTTACAATCACTCTTTCTTGAACGCTTCCATTCTCATTTTCAAGCTCTTGCAGTGTACACTGATGGCTCTAAATCTCCCAATGGTGTCGGATATGCAGCTGATTTTCCTGAAAGAATTATCTAAGGCCATGTATTAGAATCGGGCCAAAGTTTTCACAGCAGTAACATGCAATTCTAACTATTATACATATTGCAAGCATGTTCGCCTCGTCATTTGTAGTTGTTTCAGACTTCCAAAGTGTGCGTTATAAGCTATTCAGAAATTCGACTCCCTGGTACAATCAACTTCTATATAGCTGTGATTGTATCGCATTTCTAGTGAATACAAAAATCTTTTTTGGCTGGGTCCCTGGACACGATATTCGTGGCAATGAATAAGCAGACTCAGTCGCTCACTCAGCTGTTCATGATCTCCCGATTTCCCACGGGGAAAATTCCTTTCTCAGACTATTTGAGAATAATCTCCCAACACCTCTGCAAACACTGGCAACAACGGTGGTCTGAGTTGGATCACAACAAATTGCTTTTTTCCATCAAACAATATTTCCTTTTCTGGCCATCATCTTCCCACCGCTGTCGTGTTTGTAACACTACGCTCTCCCACTTCGTATGGGACACATAAGACTCACTCATTGACACCAGCTCTGCCAAGATTGTCACCATACAGTGTCACTCACTTTTTTTTTTTTTCAGTGGGCTCTGAGGATTCCCTTCTACCGACTCCACCGTCACAACACACTCGTTCTCACTGACGTCCTAAGTCCCATTCAGGCAAAATCTTTTTTAACAGACTCTAAACTGTTGCACCAACTCTGATTTAATTTTTACCCTCGCACTCTTCTCTACTTTCACCCCTGCCTGTCTTCTACCCTCGCAAACCCCTGCCTCTCACTTCTACCCTCGCACACACCTGCCTCTCACTTCTACCCTCGCACACACCTGCCTCTCACTTCTACCCTCGCACACCCCTGCCTCTCACTTCTACCCTCGCACATCCCTGCCTCTCACTCATTTCTACCCTCGCACATCCCTGCCTCTCACTTCTACCCTCGCACACACCTGCCTCTCACTTCTACCCTCGCACACACCTGCCTCTCACTTCTACCCTCGCACACCCCTGCCTCTCACTTCTACCCTCGCACACACCTGCCTCTCACTTCTACCCTCGCATACCCCTGCCTCTCACTTCCACCCTCGCACACCCCTGCCTCTCACTTTATTTTTTACTGGATGTGCTCTGCACCGTCCACCGTCCGGAGTGATTGCAATGTGCAAGTCTGGGACCATTTTCTCTAGTATTTTCCAGGTATAAATTATGATGTACCTTTCTCGCCTACATTCCAAGGAATACAGTTGAAGAGACTTTGTGTTCCCAGTAGTTCAGAGGGCCGTTAGTTTACAGCGGAATTTCATGAATGGTATACAGTACCGACAAGATGAAGCATTGCATCTGAGTATCTTCATCTGTAGACGTTTCGCCAACAAATGACTATCAAGAGCATAATGTGAAGAATGTAGAATTATATACAAAAGATGAGGTAATGAGTCCATCAGCTTTGAAGTTGGTGAAGATCACCGTAGTCTTGAAGAACCTGAAGCAGAGGCATGAAGCTTGGCGCTTACATACTGGCGTCAGGTGAAAAACGTGCAGCAGACGAAGGTATTGTCAGTGGAAGGCTGGATATAAGTAGGTCATGCCCGAGGGATGGGAGAGTACCAAGCAAGAAGGTTATGGAGATGTCCTCTGTACCAAGATTCCATGATGCTGCAGTCTGACACGTTATATATGAATAGTATACAATACCGACAAGATGAATAATTAGACACTAGTGAAACATCTGGGTATCTTTATTTGTAGACGTTTTGCCAATTAGTGACTTTATCAATACAGTATAAGGACATAATGTGAAGAATGTAGAATTATATACAAAAGATGTTTAATTCTTGCTGAAGAGTATTTCAGGCTGGAGGAACAAGTAACAAGTACCATCACTAGCTTAATATCTCTTGTATTAAAAGTTCTAGTTATCCATGGTGGGCTCTCAGTCTTCACTGTTGGTGTAAACCTAGTCTTCAGTGTTGGTGTGAACCCAGTCTTCAGTGTTGGTGTGAACCCAGTCTTCAGTGTTGGTGTGAACCCAGTCTTCAGTGTTGGTGTAAACCTAGTCTTCAGTGTTGGTGTGAACCCAGTCTTCAGTGTTGGTGTGAACCCAGTCTTCAGTGTTGGTGTAAACCTAGTCTTCAGTGTTGGTGTAAACCTAGTCTTCAGTGTTGGTGTGAACCCAGTCTTCAGTGCTGGTATAAGTTCAGTAGCCCGGACTCGGTCGTCAGTGATGAAGTGAGTAGCCTGGACTCAGCCTTCAGTGGTGCAGTGAATACAGTAGTCTTCAGCTTAAGACAACACCCACCTACCTAAACCAACCCCCCTTTCCCTCCCCTTCATTCACATACTCACACTCACACTCACTCACACACACACACACACTCACACACACTCACACACTCACACACTCACACACACACACACACTCACACACTCACACACTCACACTCACACGCTCACACACTCACACTCACACGCTCACACACTCACTCTCTCACTCTCACTCTCTCTCTCTCTCTCTCAACTTTCTAGAGAACTCTCCTTCAGGACGGAACTTTGGGGATTATCTTCCTAGAAACTTCTTCCTTTGCCTCGCAAGAAGCTGCAGTTACAGGAACTAGACGTGTTCCGGTAGCTGCAAGATCCCAGAAATACATTCAGCGTATCCCATAAATCCAGCTCTCTGTACCTCGGGGCACTCAACACACGCAGTAGTTGTAACTTAGAAATCCTTAAGAAGCAGAGAAACAAGACCAACTTTCTTGAAGATAATAAGAGGCATAGCTCAATCTTCCTATGATGTCCAGTTGGGAATCACCTTAAGGAGGCCCAGGATCTTATTATCAACACTAAGGCAGTTTAATATTTTATTGTTATTATTAAACAATGTTAATTATGTATTAACCTATAAGTTAACACACTCAAAAACACCAGGAGCCAGAGAACACTCTTAGGTGTGGCCAGGAACTGAAGCTCAACCCAGCGTAACACTGAAAATATTTATGCAGAAACACACACAAAAAACAGCACCAATATACATAGTCTGGTGTATATGTATACATGTTTAGTGGACTAGAACACCTTGAAATACATCATACATTTGTGACAACACCATCATCACAACACCAGTGACAACACTATCATCACAACACAAGTGACAACACTATCATCACAACACCAGTGACAACACTATCACAGCACCAGTGACAACACTATCACAATGTAGACAGTCTGTACTGTCTGCATAGACAGCCTATGCTGTCTGCCAGCTGAGTTCATGTTTCGCGCCATGCTTGTGCTGCCACCTATAGGCCTATACCCACTTCAGTCTGCTCTACCATGTTCCTCTCTCACTCATGCAGCAGCCTCGACTAGAATAACAGGCTTACCCTCCTCTCTCTCTCTCTCTCGCGGGCCTGGCCCTGCAGGCCATGGGCACAAAACACACTGCCTGTGTACCCACACTTTATTCTAATAAAGAAGCTCCGAAGTCTTATCATTCATTCCCGCTTCCAAGAAGACGCAAATAGACCTCAATATAAATGGTGGACAGGGGCGGTCGCAGCAGTTGCCCGAGGAGAGGAAGGAAGAGGAATGAAGTCATCTTCACTTCATCACCCTACACAAGAAGCATCCGTCTCTCAAAGAGTTATCCTGATGTTGTGAATTCTCCGAGAAATGGTGCCACTGTGACTTCACGCCACAGCTTCCCACGCTGTTTCTCAGTCACATGCTCAGCCTTACCAGCATGTTCTGCTGTTGTTGTTCAGCTCAAGATGGCTATTTCAGCAAGTCAGAGGTGAGTTTGTGGTGATTTCAGCATCCAGTGTGAGCGTATCTCCCTAGTGTGTTGTGAGGTGAGGAAGGTAGGCGCGTGGTCCTGTCTCTCACCCACGCCGCTCGCCCTAGTGTATGCCACCACTGCCCACTTTCTCTCTGCTGTGTTTCCTGTGAATTTCCTTGTGCATTCTTGCCAGAACCGTGTATCCGAGTGCCCCAAGCCACGGTGGTCACTCGAAGCCACGTGCAGTAAGCCACGTGGGGTGACATCACCTCACGACGTCAAGCCTGACATCACCACATGATGTCACGTTCTAGTGTGAAGTGCGTTTTGTTGCATTATTGTCGAGAAGTTTGAGAGAAGATATATGTCGAGTGTTCAGTAATTCCTCTCAGTGTTCTCACATGTTCGTGTATTGCTTAGTGTCGATTTTTGCACAGAAAAGCGTCATTTGCTAGTAAGCCATGTTGTACCGCATGTGCAGTATGTGTGTGCAGTTTTCTTGTGTGTTCTGTGTAGCACCTATATTACTTTGTCACCCAGTGTGACCCCGCACCCCATTTGTCAGTCCAGCGTTCGAGTCCCTTGTACAGAAAGCTCTTATGTTCGCCGCTCGTAGATGCCTCTGCTGAATCGAACCCGCGACGATTCTCCCATTGAGACCCGTTCCACTTCAAGCTATTAATGAAAACCTTAAGTGAAATAGAGGGGCGTTCTCAAGCTATTAATGAAAACCTTTAGTGAAATAGAGGGGCGTTCTCAAGCTATTAATGAAAACCTTTAGTGAAATAGAGGGGCGTTCTCAAGCTATTAATGAAAACCTTTAGTGAAATAGAGGGGCGTTCTCAAGCTATTAATGAAAACCTTTAGTGAAATAGAGGGCGTTCTCAAGCTATTAATGAAAACCTTTAGTGAAATAGAGGGGCGTTCTCAAGCTATTAATGAAAACCTTTAGTGAAATAGAGGGCGTTCTCAAGCTATTAATGAAAACCTTTAGTGAAGGTGAAAAAAAAAAGAAGTCGGGCAACAGTTTTAAGATGGCGCCACCAGAGAACCTCGGTATATTGCTTCGTTATATCTCTGAACACTGAACTTTGTTTCTCTGAACACTGAACTTTGTTTATCTGAACACTGAACTTTGTTTATCATTAATCTTAACTTCCGCAAGTCTTTGGAGACTTTCTCATCAATTACGTCACGGCTTGTTAGTGAACACTATACACTTAGAAAAGAATGAATAAATAAATAAAATTTATATATATATATATATATATATATATATATATATATATATATATATATATATATATATATATATATATATATATATGTCGTGCCGATTAGGTAAAACTTGCGATTTTGGCTTAAATAGCAACGCTCACCTTGCCATATAAGGCAAGTGAAAATTTGTGTATGCAATAATTTCGCCAAAATCATTCTGAACATAACGAAAAAAATATATTTCATTGTGTTTGTTTATTATTAAATTAATGTTAACGTATCTAAAATATATTTAGTTGGGTTAGGCTAAATTAAATTGCGTTTGTTGTAATAAGGTTAGGTAGGTTTTCAAAGTTTCTCTTGATACAAAATTATAAATTCTTACAGTAACATAAATGAAAAAAATATATCTTTAAACGTATAAGAGAAAATTTTAGAAAGGACTTAATTTTAGATGAGTTCTTGCTAATTGACCAATTTTACCTAATCGGCACGACATATATATATATATATATATATATATATATATATTACATGCAATAAAATAGCAAACAAGTGGGCTTGTTTTCACTGTGGTATTTTTTCATATTTGCAATCACGAATTTTATTGTGATTTCCTCCATACATACATAATATATATATATATATATATATATATATATATATATCACTAAAGGTTTTCATTAATAGCTTGAGAACGCCCCTCTATTTCATTAAAGGTTTTCATTAATAGCTTGAGAACGCCCCTCTATTTCACTAAAGGTTTTCATTTTCAGATGCCCCTCGGGGGAATTTTCAACCCATTGGGTCTGTTATTGGTATCCATGTAATAACTTGTGAACGCATCTTCTGATCGGATTCAAACTTCCAATGCTGATATATCCTACCAAGAGGAAGGTTTAGATTGTTATTGGAGTATGTGGGTGTCAATTAACCAATTTTATTTTTAAAATGATGAGGTATTTTTTCCATGAAATTACCTCATAATATCAATGGTACAGTCTTGCGTAGTATATAACAATAGTATATATATATATATATATATATATATATATATATATATATATATATATATATATATATATACGTTAGAAAACCACAGTTTGTCAGTGACAAAGAACCAGTAGAATTAATGCCGTATCACACGACCAAGATCTTCACCTTTAATAACAAACGAACTAATTAACAGACACCACGAAGAGTGACAGCAGACCCTGACCTCTGTGACACACACACACACACACACACACACACACACACACACACACACACACACACACACACACACACACACACGCATACTAGAGTATGCAGCACCAGTCTGGAATCCACACCTGGTCAAGCACGTCAAGAAATTAGAGAAAGTGCAAAGGTTTGCGACAAGGCTAGTTCCACAACTCAGGGGACTGCCTTATGAAGAAAGGTTGAGGAAATAGGACTAACAACACTGGAGGACAGAAGGGTTAGAGGAGACATGATAACGACATACAAAATACTGCGGGGAATCGACAAGGTAGATAGTGACAGGATGTTCCAGAGAGGAAACACAGAAACAAGGGGACACAACTGGAAGCTGAAGACTCAGATGAGTCAGAGGGATGTTAGGAAGCAATTCTTCAGCCATAGAGTAGTTAGGAAGTGGAATAGTTTAGCGAACGATATAGTGGAGGCGGGAACCATACATAGTTTTAAGACAAGGTATGATAAAGCTCACGGAGCAGGGAGAGCAGAGACCCAGTAGCGGACAGTGCAGAGGCGGGGCCAGGAGCTGAGTCTCGACCCCTGCAACCACAATTAGGTGAGTACAATTAGGTGAGTACACACACACACACACAACCGAGGAAGAAGTGAAGAGGCTGCTAAGTGAGCTAGATACCTCAAAGGCGATGGGGCCGGATAACATCTCTCCATGGGTCCTGAGAGAGGGAGCAGAGGCGCTATGTGTACCACTAACAACAATCTTCAACACATCTATCGAGACAGGGCGACTACCTGAGGTATTGAAAACAACAAAAATAGTCCCCATTAAAAAAAAAAAAAGGGAGACAGACACGAAGCATTAAACTATACATGTATTGTATGCAAAGTCATGGAGATTATCAGAAGAGTGGTGGAGCACCTAGAAAAGAATGAGCTTATCAACGACATCCAGGACGGCTTCAGGGACGGGAAATTCTGCGTCACAAACCTACTGGAGCTCTATGACAGGGTGACAGCAGTAAGACAAGAGAGAGGGGTGGGTAGATTGCATTTTCTTGGACTGTAAGAAGGCTTTTGACACAGTTCCACACAAGAGATTAGTGCAGAAGCTGGAGGACAAGGCAGCACCTAGGACCCGTGCTGCTTCTGGTATACATGAACGACATGACGGAAGGAATAGACTCAGACGTGTCCCTGTTTCCAGATGATGTGAAGCTAATGAGAAGAATTCAATCGGACGAGGACCAGGCAGAACTACAAAGGGATTTAGACAGGTTGCAGGCCTGTACCAGAAACTGGCTTATGGAGTTCAACCCCACCAGTCAAGAAGATTGGGGAAGATCAAAGAAGACCGCAGAGTACAGTCTAGGGGGCCAGAGACTACAAACCTCACTCAAGGAAAAGGATCTTGGGGTGAGTATAACACCAGGCACATCTCTTGAGGCGCACATCAACCAAATAACTGCTGCAGCATACGGGCGCCTAGCTAACCTAAGAATAGCATTCCGACATCTCAATAAGGAATCGTTCAGGACACTGTACACCTTGTACGTCAGGCCCATATTGGAGTATGCAGCACCAGTTTGGAACTCACACCTAGTCATGCATGTAAAGAAATTAGAGAAAGTGCAAAGGTTTGCAACAAGACTAGTCCCGGAGCTAAGGGGCATGTCCTACGAGGAGAGTTTAAGGGGAAATATGTTAACGACATAAAATACTGAGAGGAATCGACAAGGTGGACAGAGACAGGATGTTCCAGAGATGGGACACAGCAACAAGGGGTCACAGTTGGAAGTTGAAGACTCAGATGAATCACAGGGATGTTAGGAAGTATTTCTTCAGTCACAGAGTTGTCAGGAAGCGGAATAGTCTGGGAAGTGATGTAGTGGAGGCTGGATCCATACATAGCTTTAAGGAGAAGTATGATAAAGCTCATGGAGCAAGAAGTGACCTAAGAGCGACCAGTGAAGAGGCGGAGCCAGGAGCTATGACTCGACCCCTGCAACCACAACTAGGTGAGTACACACACACACACACACACGCACACATATACAACAGGCCTAGTGTCTAATCGACATGTGCCTAGGACAAAATGGTAACTAACACACGAAAGCTATAACTCGAATGAACCAGCTGAGATGGTTCATTCGACAGCTTCAACGTTGAGAACTCATACCCACCACATACTGGAATGGTAATGTTAGCAACCCACAACATACTGGAATGGTAATGTTAGCAACCACCACATACTGGAATGGTAATGTTAGCAACCACCACATACTGGAATGGTAATGTTAGCAACCACCACATACTGGAATGGTAATGTTAGCAACCACCACATACTGGAATGGTAATGTTAGCAACCACCACATACTGGAATGGTAATGTTAGCAACCCACAACATTCTGGAATGGTAATGTTAGCAACCCACAACATCCTGGAATGGTACTGTTAGCAACCCACAACATCCTGGAATGGTAATGTTAGCAACCCACAACATCCTGGAATGGTAATGTTAGCAACCCACAACATCCTGGAATGGTAATGTTAGCAGCGACCACAAACTGAAACCCTACTACAGACAGCTTTGACTTAAATTTAGGACAGATGAAGCCCACAGGCTTAGATCGGTGACTCGACTCGGGTCTAAAGAGTTAAGGTGACTCTGCAGTGGTTGCTGCTACTGGCTCAAGGGTGTTTTAGAAGTAATTCAGGTGTGACACGCAGGTCACATTAGCTATTGAACACGAGCTGTGACTTAACTGTTATTTAATGGAAGAACAATAACAGTGACACCCGAATTTTCATAACAGTGTCCTCGATCGAAGACACTGAAAGACTCCAAGCGGACATCAACCATATCTTTAAATGGGCCGCAGAAAACAATATGAAGTTCAGTGAAGATAAATTTCAATTACTCCGATGTGAAAAACTTGAGGAAATTAAAACTACATCGGAGTATAAAACAAATTCCAACCAAACAATAGAGTGGAAAACTAATGTGAAGAACCTGGGAGTGAAAATGTCAAAGACCACAACAATGTATCTACCATATCTGCTAGAAAAATGATAGGAAGAATAATGAGAACCTTTAAAACTAGGGATGCCAAGTCCATGATGAGTCTCTTCAAATCGCTTCTCTCTAGACTCGAATATTGCTGTACACTAACAGCGCCTTTCAAGGCAGGTGAAATTACTGACCTGGAGATGTACAGTGAACCTTCACGGCACAAATAAGTACGATAAAACACCTGAATTACTGGGAGCGGTTTAAGTTCCTTGACGTGTATTCCCTGGAATGCAGGCGAGAGATACATAATAATATACACTTGGAAAATCCTAGAGGGATTAGTACCAAATTTGCACAAGAAAATCACTCCCTACGAAAGCAGAAGACTCGGCAGGCAGTGCAACATCCCCACAATGAAAAGCAGGGGCTCCACGAGTACGCTGAGACAACACAATAAGTGTCAGGGGTCCACGACTGTTCAACTGCCTCCCAGCATACATAAGGGGGATTACCAATAGACTCCTGGCTGTCTTCAAGAAGGCACTGGACAGGCACCTAAAGTCAGTACCTGACCAGCCGGGCTGTGATTCTTACGTCGGTTGCTTAAAGTGCACGATCTTAATTTATTCAAAGAACATTCAGAGCAATTTGGTTCAAGAGTGTGCCAGTGGAATGTACTGCACTCAGACACAAGACAGACAAGATTAGAAAGTATAACTGGAAGAATCAATATGTTACTGCTGTGATGTTAATGGACTTTTCGATGCTTTGGGTTAAGATAATAACTCTGCAATGTGGCGTTTATTTATTGATTCCAGCAAACAAATGTGAATGCAGTCTTATGTGAAGGCAGTCTTATGTGAAGGCAGTCTTATGTGAAGGCAGTCTTATGTGAAGGCAGTCTTACTTCACAATGACACCACCATAACAAGTCCGTTTTTAGCTCTCGCTAAATGAAAAAAACCTGTCACTCAGATTGAATATGAGAAGTTTGGTTAGAAAATCTATAGCTAGCTAAAAGTAACAGGTTTGTTGTTGGGACTGCAATTTGATCTTAAAAAGAACTGGTATTTCCTGTGCCTGTGGGACAGTGGAGATACAAAGCAACACTACATTCAACATACGTGGGTAACTCCAGAATCTTACGAGACATCGTGAAGAACATTCAACATACGTGACTAACTCCAGAATCTTACGAGACATCGTGAAGAACATTCAACATACGTGACTAACTCCAGAATCTTACGAGACAGCGTGAAGAACATTCAACATACGTGACTAACTCCAGAATCTTACGAGACAGCGTGAAGAACATTCAACATACGTGACTAACTCCAGAATCTTACGAGGCAGCGTGAAGAACATTCAACATACGTGACTAACTCCAGAATCTTACGAGGCAGCGTGAAGAACATTCAACATACGTGGGTAACTCCAGAATCTTACGAGGCAGCGTGAAGAACATTCAACATACGTGGGTAACTCCAGAATCTTATGAGGCAGCGTGAAGAACATTCAACATACGTGGGTAACTCCAGAATCTTACGAGGCAGCGTGAAGAACATTCAACATACGTGACTAACTCCAGAATCTTACGAGGCAGCGTGAAGAACATTCAACATACGTGACTAACTCCAGAATCTTACGAGGCAGCGTGAAGAACATTCAACATACGTGACAAACTCCAGAATCTTACGAGGCAGCGTGAAGAACATTCAACATAGGACATTAGTGGATCCAAAAGACATTTTTTTCGCCTCTAAGTATCAACTTAAGATTCATTATAAACTTCGCCAAAGCTTTAAACAAAGAATGTTTTTCCTATCTGAATTAGAGATTTTCCAGAGTAAGTGATGCTAAACTTAAGGTCAGACTTCAAAGTCGGAAGTTACCAAATGATCTTCATTTTGTGAGTCTTCAAGATGTTGAACTAAGAACATGGCTTTCATTCATAAACACTTGCGCAGGTTTCTTGGGCAGTCATCACAGTGATGTTTACACAAATATTGTGTAAGAACTCTTGACAGCACATTATCTACTGGGATGTCAGATGTTTTAGTTTCATTCCTCTTTTCTCAGGTTAACTTTTCCCGCACAAGCTCGGTAACGTTAGTGATGACCCCAGTGAACGACTTCACCCAGACAGCCATCATGAAGACGAGATATCAGCGGAACCTGACGATCACTGTGATGGTCGACTACTGCTGGACACTGGTGGGGAGACACTGGTGCGGGAGACACTGGTGCGGGAGACACTGGTGCGGGAGACGTATACTGAACACAAGTGAAAAAACCTGAGAATTGTGATGTACATATATTTGTATGACAATATGGAAAGTTGTGATATATAATATCTTCATTTTGAGTCTTCAAGATTTGAACTAAGAACATGGCTTTCATTCATGAAACACTTGCCAGGTTTCTGGCAGTCATCACAGTGATGTTTACACAAATATTGTGTAAGAACTCTGACACATTATCTACTGGGATGTCAGATGTTTAGTTTCATTCCTCTTTTCTCAAGGTTAACTTTTCCTCGCACAAGCTCGGTAAACGTTAAGTGATGACCCCAGTGAACGACTTACCAGACAGCCATCATGAAGACGAGTATCAGCGGAACCTGACGATCACTGGATGGTCGACTACTGCTGGACACTGTGGGGAACACTGGTGCGGGAACACTGGTGCAGGAGGACTGGTGCGAGAGACGTTATACTGAACACAAGTGAAAAAACCTGAGAATTGTGATGTAAATATATTTGTATGACAATATGGAAAGTTGTGATATATAATAAGTTTACGTTAAGAAAGATTACATTTAATTATTGTATGCACCGCCCTTAATAACTAAGCATAATAAAATACTCATGATTGTTAGCTAACACATCACGAGTCTTCATACTTACATAGCAAAAATATCTGTCACAATAACGAAAAAAGCCTGGGTAACTAAGAGGTTATCCTGGGTAACTAAGAGGTTATCCTGGGTAACTAAGGGTTATCCTGGGTAACTAAGAGGGTTATCCTGGGTAACTAAGAGGGTTATCCTGGGTAACTAAGAGGTTATCCTGGGTAACTAAGAGGGTTATCCTGGGTAACTAAGAGGGTTATCCTGGGTAACTAAGAGGGTTATCCTGGGTAACTAAGAGGGTTATCCTGGGTAACTAAGAGGGTTATCCTGGGTAACTAAGAGAGGTTATCTGGGTAACTAAGAGGTTATCCTGGTAACTAAGAGGTTTATCCTGGGTAACTAAGGGTTATCCTGGGTAACTAAGAGGTTATCCTGGGTAACTAAGAGGGTTATCCTGGGTAACTAAGAGGTTATCCTGGGTAACTAAGAGGGTTATCCTGGGTAACTAAGAGGTTATCCTGGGTAACTAAGAGGGTTATCCTGGGTAACTAAGAGGGTTATCCTGGGTAACTAAGAGGGTTATCCTGGGTAACTAAGAGGGTTATCCTGGGTAACTAAGAGGGTTATCCTGGGTAAATAATTAGAGAAAAGACTTGTTTCAACACGAAAAAGTCTGATTATGTTTCAGTTGAGAATCTGTTCTGACAACACCGAAATCAATGTCGTAACTCCTGATAAAGCTTACTAACCTGATAAGATGTTTTAACACCTGATAAGATATTTTAACATCTAAAAAGGTTATTAACCTGATATCTGAACACACAATAAGTCTCCGAAGACTGTCTGGTCTGAGACCAGGCCATGAGAGTCATGATCACCGGAACCACTTAGCCATGAGTGTTATTCCCAGGTAGTGTAATTACCAATAACTCACGAAATAACACGATTGCAAACAAATCAGGGAATGGGTGAGGTTTGAACCCATGCCATGAGTATTATAACTCACTTGCATGGGTTCAAACCCCACCCGTTCCCTGATTTAATTACCAGTACCTTTCCTGAGAGATGGAGGAGGGTTAACAGAAAGAGGTCCTTCATATTATCTCAAGATTGATGGACTGAACACATCAACTCCAGGCTGAGGGACTGATTACCTCAAACTACTCCTCATCTTCCACCAATCTTCTCTGTATTGGACTGAAGAAGCCACTAGCTGGCGAAACGCTTCAACAATAAAGATACCCAACTGTTGCACAAGTGTCTTAATCATCAGTACCAGAGTGTTTGATTCAGGATCAGAGTTCACTCCCAGACGAGTACTGACACAGGTACGTCTGTCGTACTTGCACGACGAGAGTGGATGGAACTCTAGTAATCCCATGTACCTTCTACGAGGGTCCTGTTGTGACAATTGAAGCTTGACTCGCTAGACTGTTGGTGTATGAATTCCTCAGTCCGTCCTCCTAAAGCAACAGTAACTTTCTCACATACGATTTTAGGCAAATTGATCGATGTTCATTATTTATATTAAGGTAGCGTGCGTTACATTAGGTGGGTTAGGTTAGGATAGTTTAGGTTTTACTTGGTTAGATTATCGTCTATAAGAAAAAAATAGGTAAGTTTATTTAGGTACAAGTGCACATAAGTACAATTATCATACTTAGTGTAAATTAACCAACATAACCCCCCAAAAAAAGTCAAAGTGACTTATTTCCACTGAGGTGCTTGTGTATAATAACATACTATAACGTATGTTATAATACACAGTCAATCACTTCTTTCATTCCAGTATCACTGCTTCACGCCAAACTGTGTTGCTGGCCAAACTATAATGTAAATTTTAATCAGGAGTCTGGTCTGGCATACTTCTGCCACACTATCCCTGGCTCAGCACACCTGGCAACCGCTGACACACGTGTTTGGGGCTACCCTCACATGTGTTCTGCCTCTCCCTTCCCTCCCCCACACACCCACCTGATCAGATATGTGTCCCACCACACACACACACCTGTCACCACGCCTCATTACCACGCCAGCTGCCATATTAACCCAAATAAATCCCGGCAGACACTGGTAACTGTATTTAGTCCTTTCAGAAGTCTTCAAAAACTATCAGAGTTGAGTGAAAGTAGAGTGAAAGTAGAGCGAAAGTAACAATACCGTGACTGGAACAATACACAAACAACCCGTACACAGGAGAAAGGAATTATGACGACGTTTCGGTCCGACTTGGACCATTACATAGTAGCAGAAAAGGTTGACATTTCCATCGTGTCGGTATTTTATTCAACTGCTCTCCACTGAATACGGTTAAGACGTATTACTTGAAGTATTATTATTATTATAATCAAATAGAAGCGCTAAACCACAAGGGTTATACAGCGCTGCCGTATTACTGAAACAAACAATTAGCAAGAAGAATTGAAGTCACAAACAGCCTGCTCGAACGTTCACAATTAGCCCACAATTTTGGTCAGTCCCGGACTATTATTTATACTTCCGAGGCCGAACTAAATGTCGTCTAAGCTTCTCTGAAAATTATGTTTAGTTGTAAACAAAGAATTATTCTTACATTACAAGCTGTGTGTTATGAAAGTGATGCTATATTTGTTAGGTGGGGAAAGGGTTCTTGTCCCATTGCTTAACCAGAGGAATACTGAATAGTTAAGCCAGAGGTTACGTAATTATTAATATCTCACAAATAGTTCAGCAGTTACTTAACCACTGAGCGCGTCATAGCTTGACAAACACCTGCGTCATAGCTTGACAAACACCTGCGTCATGAAAACTTTCTTTCACCCGACAGAAATCAGTATCTTTCACTGGTAATGGTTACATATGTTCCAGTGGTGAGCATTGGTGCTGTCCTGGTGGTGATGTCCAGTAGCTCGATTGGTAGCTCACTCAGCTCACACTGAGGTCCGGGGTCGATCCTCCGTACGGGTGGAAACATTAGGACGTGTTTCTTTAAGAGACCTGCTGTCCATGTTCACCTATCAGTAAAATAGGTACCTGGGTGTTAGTCAACTGGTGTGGGTTGCATCCTGGGACAAAACTGATCTAATTTGCCCGAAATGCTCAGCATAACAAGTGGCTTTCTATATAGTAGTATGTCACTGACGTCAGCTAGGACTGTATACCTTGTACATGTACTTGTAGAAATAAAGATATTATTACAATTGTTATTATTTATCAAGTAGTGTGGTTTTCTGCCATACGGCATCACGCAAGATGGTTTTCCTGTTATACTTTATCAAACTGGATGGTTTCCGTGGCATACTCCATCATGCAGTATGTGCTTAATTTTATCATACTCCATCACAAAGAAGGTTTCAAACATCAGGTAATGAAATCTGTAACCCTAAGCTGAGAACTTCAGTAGGGTCATCAGTATATCATCAAACATTGCAGTATAGAATCAGCAGTTATGGCAGTTCTAATGAGCTCTTGCACCTGAGCTGGAGCTTCATTTTACATGGTGATTACCAATTTGGATGAAAAATCACACACTCGCACACACACATCTCTCCATGGGTCCTGAGAGAGGGAGAAGAGGAGCTATGTGTACCACTAACAACAATATTCAACACATCTGTCGAAACAGGGAGACTACCTGAGGTATGGAAGACAGCAAATGTAGTCCCAATTTTTAAAAAAAAGGAGACAGACATGCAGCACTAAACTACAGACCAGTGTCACTGACATGTATAGTATGCAAGGTCATGGAGAAGATTATCAGGAGAAGAGTGGTGGAACACCTAGAAAGGAATGAGCTTATCAACGACGGCCAACACGGTTTCAGGGACGGGAAATCCTGTGTCACAAACCTACTGGAGTTCTACGACAGGGTGACATCAGTAAGACAAGAGAGAGAGGGGTGGGTAGATTGCATTTTCTTGGACTGTAAGAAGGCGTTTGACACAGTTCTACACAAGAGATTAGTGCAAAAGCTGGAGGACCAGGCAGGGATAACATGAAAGGTACTCCAGTGGATCAGGGAGTACCTGTCAGGAAGACAGCAGCGAGTCATAGTACGTGGCGAGGTGTCAAGAGTGGGCGCCTGTGACGAGTGGGGTTCCACAGGGTCAGTTTTAGGACCGGTGCTGTTTCTGGTATTTGTGAACGACATGACCGAAGGAATAGACTCCGAAGTGTCCCTGTTTGCAGATGTGAAGTTGATGAGAAGAATACAATCGGAAGAGGACCAGGCAGAACTACAAAGGGATCTGGACAGGCTGCAAGCCTGGTCCAGGAATTGGCTCCTGGAGTTCAACCTCACCAAGTGCAAAGTCATGAAGATTGGAGAAGGACAAAGAAGACCGCAGACGGAGTACAGTCTAGTGGGACAGAGACTACAAACCTCACTCAAGGAAAAAGATCTTGGAGTGAGTATAATACCAGGCACATCTCCTGAGGTGCACATCAACCAAATAACAGCTGCAGCATACGGGCGCCTAGCAAACCTAAGAACAGCATTCCGGCATCTTAATAAGGAATCGTTCAGGACTCTGTACATATTGGAGTATGCAGCACCAGTTTGAAACCCACACCTAGCCAAGCATGTAAAGAAACTAGAGAAAGTGCAAAGGTTTGCAACAAGACTAGTCTCGGAGCTAAGGGGTATGTCCTACGAGGAGAGGTTAAGGGAAATCGACCTGACGATACTGGAGGACAGGAGAGATAGGGGGAACATGATAACGACATATAAAGTACTGAGAGGAATTGACAAGGTTGACAAGAGACAGAATGTTCCAGAGATGGGACACATCAACAAGGGGACACAGTTGGAAGTTGAAGACTCAGATGAATCACAGGAATGTTAGGAAGTATTTCTTCAGTCACAGAGTGGTCGGGAATTTGAAAAGTTTTTGAAACGATGTAGTGGAGGCAGGATCCATTCATAGCTTTAAGAAGAGTTATGATAAAGCTCATGGCGCAGGGAGAGTGACCTAGTAGTGACCAGTGAATAGGCGGGGCCATGAGCTATGACTCGACCCCTGCAACCACAACTAGGTGGGTACAACTAGGTGAGTACACACACACACACACCACAAAGCCGAGGAGGTGAAGAGGCTGCTGAGCTAGATACCTCAAAAGCGATGGGACTGGACATCTCTCCATGGGTCCTGAGAGAGGGAGCGGAGGCGCTGTGTGTGCCATTAACAACAATCTTCAACACATCTATCGAAACTGGGCACCTACCTGAGGTATGGAAGACAGCAAATGTAGTCCCAATTTTTAAGAAAGGAGACAGGCAGGCAGCATTAATCTACAGACCAGTGTCACCGACATGTATAGCATGCAAAGTCATGGAGAACATTATCAGGAGGAGAGTGGTGGAGCATCTACAAAGAAATAGGCTGATACACAACAACTAGCATGGTTTCAGGAAGGAAAATCCTGCGTCAAAAACCTACCGGAGTTTTACAGCAAGGTGACGGAAGTGAGACAGAAGTGGGCAGATGGCAATTTGTTGGACTGTAAGAAGGCTTTTGATACAGTTACACACAAGAGATTAGTGCAAAAAGCTAGAGGAGCAGGCAGGTATAATAGGAAAGGCACTGCAATGGATCAGAGAATACCTAACAGGAAGACAACGACTCATGGTACGTGACGAGGTGTTAGAGTGGGCGCCTGTGGCGAGCAAGGTTCCACAAGGGTCAGTCCTCAGGCCGGTGCTGTTTCTGGTATATGTGAATGACATGAAGGAATATATTCAGAGATATCCCTGTTTGCAGACAATATGAAACTAATGCGAAGAATTCAATTGGATGAGGATCAGGTAGAACTACAAAGGAATCATCTAGACAGGCCGCAAGACTGGTCCAGCGACTGGCTCCTGGAGTTTAACCCTACCAAGTGCAAAGTCATGAAGATTGGGGAAGGTCAAAGAAGAACGGAGACAGAATACAGGCTAGGGAGGCCAAAGACTGAAAACCTCACTCAAGGAAAAGGATCTTGGGGTGAGTATAATACTGAGCACATTTCCTGAGACCCACATCAACCAAATAACTGCTGTAGCACATGGGTGCCTGGCAAACCTAAGAATAACGTTTCAACGCCTTAGTAAAGGAACGTTCAAGACTCTGTACACCGTGTACGTCAGGCCCATATTGGAGTATGCAGCAACAGTATGTAACCCACACCTGGTCAAGCACGTCAAGAAATTAGAGAAAGAGCAAAGGCTTGCGACAAGGGGTATGTCCTACGAGGAGAAGTTAAGGAAAATCGATCTGACGACGCTGAAGGACAGGAGGGATAGGGAGGACATGATAACGACATATAAAATACTAAGAGGAATTGACAAGGTGGATAAGGACAGGAAGTTTCAGAGATAGGACACACCAACAAGGGTGACAACTGAAAGTTGAAGACTCAGATGAGTCACAGGGATGTTAGGAAGCATTTCTTCAGTCATAGAGTTGTCAGAAAATTGAACAATTTAGAGATTGATGTAGTTGAGGCAGGATCCATACATAGCGTTAAGAAGAGATCCCAGTTAAGAAGAGATACGATAAAACCTATGGAGCAGGGAGTGGACATAGTAGCGACCAGGGAAGAGGGCGGAGCCGGGAGCTATGAAATGACGCCTGCAACCACTGCAGTGATGTATAACCCACCACAACTGCAGGAGGCCAGGAGAGGAATATGAAGAGAACAACAGAGCAATGGTGGACACACTGGCGGAGAGGCAAGAAGAGCGAATTCGAGCAGAGCAAAGTTACTGGTTATGGGCGACTTCAACCACAGGGAGATCCATTGGGAAAATCTGGAACCACATGGGGTCCAGAAACATAGAGAGCCAAGATTATGGATGTGGTACTGGAAAACCTGATGCACCAACATGTCAGGGACACGACCAGAAAAGAGGAGGAGGGACGAACCAGCAAGGCTGGACCTTGTGTTCACCCTGAGCAGCTCGGGACATTGAGGACATAACACACGAGAGGCCCCTGGGAGCCAGCGACCATATGGTTCTGAGCTTTGAGTAAAAGTGGAGAGGAAAAAGGAGTTGAAAGGGACAAGCCAAACTTTAAAAGAGGGACTAACGGGTATGAGGAACTTCCTGCAGGAGGTTCAGTGACAAGACATGGAAGGAAAGTCAGTAAATGAAATGATGGAATACGTAACAACAAAGTACAAGGAAGCAGAGGAAAAGTTTGTTCCCAAGGGCTACAGAATAAATGGGAAGTCCAGGACGAGTCCCTGGTTTACCCAAAGGTCAGGGAGGCAAAGACTCAGTGTGCTAGAGCATGGAAAAAGTACAAAAGGCAAAGGACCCAAGAAAATAAAGAGAATTAGTCGTAGAGCTAGAAACGAGTATGCACAGATAAGGAGGGAAAATGACATAGCATCGAAAGTCAAGTCTGACCCGGGAAAATGCTGTACAGTCACATTAGGGGGGAAGACAACAGTCAAAGACCAGGTGATCAGGTTGACGAAAGAAGGTGGGGAACTCACAAGAAACGACCAGGAGGTATGTGGAGGAGTCAACACGAGGTTTAAGGAGGTATTCACAGTGGAGGCAGGAAGGAATCTGGGTAGACAGGACAGAGCAGGACATCAACAATGTACCAAGTGTTGATGGCAACACACAAATGAGGAGGTGAAGAAGTTGCTCAGGGACCTTGATACCTCAAAGGCGATGGGACCGACAATATCTTCCGTGGGGCCTTAGGGAGGGGGCAGAGATGCTGTGTGTGCCACTAACCACAATATTCAACACATCCCTTGAAACTGGGCAGCTACCTGAGGTATGGAAAAAGGCAAATGTAGTTCCCATCTTTAAGAAAGGAGACAGAAAAGAGGCGCTAAACTATAGACCAGTGTCACTTACGTGTATAGTGTGCAAAGTCGTGGAGAAAATCATCAGGAGAAGAGTGGTGGAGCACCTGGAACGGCACAGGATTATCAACGACAGCCAAGGATTCATGGAAGGCAAATCCTGTGACACAAACCTTCTGGAGTTCAATAACAAAGTAACAGAGGTAAGACACGAGAGAGAGGGGTGGGTTGATTGCATTTTCTTGGACTGCAGGAAGGCCTCGACACAGTTCCTCATATGAGATTAGTGCAGAAGCTGGAGGATCAGGCGTGCGTAACAGGAAGGGCACTGCAACGGATCAGAGAATACCGACAGGGAGGCAACAACGGGTCATGGTGCGTGACGAGGTATCACAGTGGGCGCCTGTGACGAGCGGGGTCCCGCAGAGGCCGTCCTAGGACCAGTGTTATTCTTGGTATATGTGAATGACATGACGGACGGGATAGACCAGAGTGTGTCTGTTCGCAGATGATGTGAAAAATTTAAAGAGGAGAATTAAATCAGATGAGGATCAGGCAGGACTTCAGAGAGACTGGAAAAAGCGAACCGGTCCAGCAACTGGCTTCGAATTTAATCCCGCCAAATGCAAAGTCAGGGAAAATCGGAAGGGCAAAGAAGACCGCAGAGACAGGCTAGGTGGACAAAGACTGAAACCCCGTTAAAGGAGAAAGATTTTTGGGGGTGAAAAACACCAAGTTTCCCCGGGGATGCCCCCCAATCAACCAGATAACGGGGGAGCATATGGGCGACTGGTAAACATAAGATTAGCGTTCCGTTTTCCTTTTAAAAAGGAATCGTTCAAGACACTGTACACCGGGAGAAGGGCCCCTTTTTGAGAGGGGAGCACCATTTTTGGGAAACCCAAACCCCGGTCAAGCACGTCAAGAAATTAGAGAAAGTGAAAAGGGTTTTTGGGGCAAGGTTATTTCCCAAAACCGGGGGGGAAAGTCCTACGACGAAAGGAAGGGAAACCCTGACAACAATGGGGGGGAAAAAAGGGGAGAGGAGACATGATAACGAAAATTTTCCAATACGGGGGGGGGAATTGAGGGAAAATAGGACAGGATTTTTCCGAGAGGGGGGGCACAGAAAAAAGGGGGGGCAAAATTTAAAAATTGAAGACCAGATGAGTAAAAGGGGGTGTTGGGTTTTTTCCAGCCATAGAGTAGCCGGAAGTAAAAAAGCCTAGCAAGTGAATAGTGGAGGGGGGGAAACCCTACATAGCTTTAAGACGAGGTATGATAAAGCTAAAAAGCAGGGAGAAAAGGGGGGCCCAGTAGGGGGGAAATGAAGAGGCGGGGCCAAGATTTTAGTCTCGCCCCCCGCAACCACAACCAGGTGAGTACACGGGGAAAAAAACGGGGCCCCAATTTGTGAGTACAACCCCCTCCCCCCCACAGTAGAGCGGTGGTTTTCAAGCAGTGTCGTTTTCACTGATATTGCCCAAGGTGCATGAAAAAATTTAAAAAAAAAAAAAAATTTTGCCTGAACTTTTTAAAAATTTGGGCTGTAAAAGGGGAAAAGGGAAAGGGAACAGGGGTGTTTTTTCCCCCAAAATTTTTGCTGCAACATGGGCAACATGGTTTTTTCCCCCCTGTTTAACAAAGAATCTTGAAAAATTTTCAAAAAAAAAAGGAGTAGTATCCTCAAACTTATATAGGGAAGACTATGACTGGCTGAAAAAAACATTTATTGCATCAGTATCGAACCCGTTTTAGTTCCCCCACAGAAGAGCAAAAATTTTAAATACGTAATGATGACAGTCTGAAATTAAAACATAATTAATGACTTGACAAACCTGGCCAGATTATCAAGTTGAGATAAAAAAAATTTTGGGGGTTTCATGTAATTTTCCCCCAATCTTTCCCGGGGGAGTTGGGATTGTGTCTTCACAAACATTAAAAATAACAACAGTAAAGGCTACAATCTGTGGAGGAAGAAATGAGGGGAAAAACTCTTAAAATTTTTTTTTTAAAAACAAAAGGATCTATCAGTCACACCAAGCACAAATATCTCACTAAAAAAAAACAGAAGACAAGTTGGTTTTTGTTTATTCTGTGATCTATAATTATGCCTTTTTAAAAAAATTATAGTAACAGGCTTATATTTTTATATTTCGTATGTGTTGTTGGGGGTTTTTTTGTCATATAATTTTTTTTTTTATTATTATTATTATTATTATTATTATTATTATTATTATATGTGACTTGAGGATGGTTCCATCACTTAAAAAAAATTGAAGAGCACTGCAGAAGAGGAATGGAACAGGTACCTGTCTTGGGGAAAGGGGGGGTCAAAAAAGGGAGAGTATCAAAATTTTACAGAAAATTTTTTTTTCCCAAAAACCAAGAAGCGAATAAGAAACCAAAACACCCGAGAACATTAAGAAATAGAAGAATCAGTGTGTGGTACCCGGGGAAAAACGATGGAATCATCAACACATGTAAAGCTGTGAAAGGAAAAAAAAAAAAGGAAAACCCTGAATTAGTAGCCATTGCAAACACGATACACCAAGGGGAAAAAAAACAGATGTGAAAAATTTACAAAGAGATACCACATAATAAGAACGGGACAAATTTTAGCAATAATGGTCAGAAGACCTAAGAAATTGGGGAAAAAGGGGGTTTTTTTGCCAAAATTGATTGATATATGTAAATATATTTGGTGAGAAGGAGGAAGTACAGGAACCTATTCATCCCCTACTACCCTTTGAAAACCTTTTTTTTAAAATTTCGGAGTTTATTACTTTCCGAGCCCGGCCATCCAGGCTCGTTGGTGCTTTGCCTGGTCAACCAGGCTCTTGGGGGGGGGGCCGGGGCCCCCCCTATCCATCACAGCCTGGGGTTTTTTTTGGCACCCGGGGAAAAAACTTCTCCAGTTTCCTCTTTAAGGATTCTACACTGGTTCCAGCCGTGTTTTTGGGGGCCCCTTTTTGGGAAGATGGAAAAGGTTTTTTGGGCCCCGAGTTAATACAGTGTTTCCCCCAAATTTTCCCCCCCCCACCCCTGCTCCTCGCTGGGGGTTTTTTTTTCACTTCCTCCCATATCTCTCACTCCAGTATGTTGTTATGGCAGTGTGCAGATTTGGGACCAGGCCCCCGGGCTTTCCAGGTATATATTATCATGTATCTCTCTCTCCCCCCCTCCAATGAGGCATGTTCAAGACTTGAAGGCGTTCCCAAAATTTAGATTTTTTCAATGGCCCAATGTGAGCCGTAAACG
>WNWK01010021.1:0-72807 GCA_009830355.1 Cherax destructor
ACTGATATGTTCAACTTATATTCAAACTTTTAACTTAGATACGCAATTATATTTTTTTTATAAATTGTCACCCCTTTTTACCATGTACCCCGGGAATAAAGTAGTCTTAAGAACCCCCGTGCACAGAAAGGGGTTTTTTTGGCATGTACATTTTTTTTTTAAAAAAGAAAAAATTTTTTCCCGGGGAATATTGTACCATGTCACAATAAAGTATTATTATTATTATTATTATTATTTTTATTATTATTATTATTATTATTATTATTAATATTATTTTAAAATTTTTTTTTTAAATTTTATTATTATTATTATTATTATTATTATTAAAAAATTAATAATTTGGGGATTTGTTGGTTTTAATTTCCCCTTTTTGTCTGGAATTCCTTTTAGTATCTTCCGGGGGAAAAACGGGGGGTTTGAAAATTTCACACATATCCTTATCACTGTCCGTGATCTCCCCTGAGTTACTCTTAAGTGGGGCCCCTATCTTGTCCCTAAACTTCTTCTGTATCCTAAAGGGGCCCTTTTGGGGTTAATTTTTAAAAATCCCACCTTAGTCATAACCCTTTTTTTGCTTTTCTTTTCCCTTTTTTTTATTTCTCTCTTTAATTGAAAATATTGATTTCTTATCTGTCCACCCCCTTTTTTTGATACGCCTATATATGTCTCTCTTTTGACCAATGAGATGTTTTTATCTATTCTTCATCCATTTAGGATTTTTTTTGTTAGATCAATTTTCCCCCTACGGGGGAACAAAAGTTGTCTGGGCAGCTAGAACTACTCTGGGGAAAACGTCATATTAAAAACTGAAACCCCCCTACCTGACCCATAGCCAGGTCCCCCCAATTTAGCCCACCTGGGAAAATTTCCTCAGCCCCATGAAGTCGGTAAGAAAAAGTGGGGAACAGAGATTTATTGCATTTAAAATGGGTAATTCCATGATATTTCAAACTGATTTGTGATTTTTTCCCCCAAGTTTTTTTAACCCCTCAAGATTATTAATTAGTGTTTTTTTGTTGGCAAGAACCAAAAAAAGCAAGTTGCCCCCTTTTAGTTGGTTCTGTAAAAAATTTTTTTTTAAAAAACAATTGAACCGCATCAAGAAACCCCTAGACTCAAGATTACCTTCACATTGTTCCAATCAATTTGTCTAAAGTTAAAACCCCCCATTAACAATTTTTTCATATCTAGACGCCTTATAATTTTTCGTCCCATGAACACTGCCCCCCTATTCGGGTTTTTGGGCCTGTAAATCCCCCCCAAATTAAATTTTTTCCGACCCTCAAAAAAACCCTGTAAAACAGATTCTGTCCCCGGGGGTTTTAACCTTATTTTTTGTCTAAACAAAAAAAAAATTTCCCCCGACATACATCGGCACTCTACCCCCCCTGTTGACCCTATCATGTGGAATGGCTTATAACCCCTTTTTCCTCGGGCTTTTATCTTTGGGGTTGAACCAGGTTTTGTTATGGCAAAATATCTATTTTCCCCCACACTTAAAAGAATCTTAGTTCCCCCTATCTTATTTCTTAGACTCTAACTATTTGATAGAAACCCCCAAGGGAAAAAATCACTCGTTTCCCCCAAATCTTTTTGTTTTTGGGGATCAATTGCTTTACCTTTACTAGAAATTTTTTTTTTGAATATTTTTTTTTAAACATATCCCTGGGTATCCTCTTTTTCCTTTTTTTCCCCAACCCAATATTACAGCCTGATTGTTTCCCACCCCCCGGTTTTTAAACCCCAAATCTATTAAACCCAGTTCTGACACACATCTGTTAACAGTTCTTACAGACACCTTGATAGAAGATGGGTTTTTTTTTTAAACCCTAGCGTTATCTTAGGTTTTCTCTAACTGCTTCTTTAACACAGTTAAGGAACAAACAGATGTTTTCTTCGAGGGCCAGGCCGAGGTTTGGAGACGGGGAACCGACACTGTCACCCCCCTTGAAACACTGCACCCCCTTCCTCACTGAACCTTTTTACACACCAACGTTTCCAATTTCTTTCGTTTGGTGCCCAGCTTTACAAAAACCCCATGATTTGAGCTAGAGTTTTCCCCGGGGTTAAAGACTTCCTTTTATGCATAATCAAACATGTATACCCCCAAAACCAAAAAAGGGGAAAACCGGGAAAAAAAAAGGGGCAGATGAGAAACAAAAAAACACTTCCTCTCACCACGACAGCCACATGGCACGGGAGTCACTGTGGGTGTGGGGGCGGGGGCCCTGACGCTTTAATGGTTTCTCCCCCCCTTAATGCACTGACAAAAAAAAAACCCCCTGTATGGTATTTTTTATTTTCGTCTTTCCCTTTGGGTTTTTCACCTGGAATAGTGCCATGCCCGGGGACTGTGGTTTAAAAGTTTGTGGTTACGGGGAAATGGGTGCGGGGGGAAGAAGAGCAATTGGGGAAATTTTTTTAAAAAAGAATAGTAAGAAAAAAGGTTTGCATAGAGAGGTTTTTACAAAAGAAGTGATGCAAGGAGGGTATAAGGAGGAAAAAAAGAGAGGTTAAGAGAGTGGTGAAGCAATGTAAAAAAAAGGCAAATGAGAAAGTGGGTGAGATGTTATCAAAAAATTTTGTTGAAAATAAAAAAAATTTTTAGTGAGATTAATAAGTTGAAAGCCTAGGGAACGAATGGATTTGATTGTTAAAAAAGGGGGGAGAGTTAGATTTACCCCCGAAGATGGAGGGGAATTTTTTGGGGAAAATTTTTAAATGTTGATGAAGATAAAGGGGTGTTTTCAGGGGGAAGGGAAAAGGGGGAATAACATCTTGTAGGGGAAAAGGGAAAAACCAGTTGTGAGTGTGGGGGGAATTCGTGAGGCAGGGGGAAAGGGGTAGATATCAGAAAGGTACTAAGGAGGGGGAAAAAATAAAAATAAGAAAAAAAAAAAGATAAAACTTGGGGGGGTCTACCAAAGATATTTAAAAATGGGAGGCAGAGACAGAAGGAGTGAACTAAAAAAACAGAATGCCCATACCACAACAGATGACTCGAACTATATAGTCACTACTGAAAAAACACAGGGGAAAAAAAACGTCAGTTAGCCCAACCCCACACATAGTGCTAACCCAGCCCCATCCCCCAGTCCTAACCACTGCCCACAGCACTAGTGTGGCCCAGGCTTCCCCCCCCCCCCAGTGCTGACTGGGGCCTGGCCCCCACCTTAGGGGCCAGTCCAAAACTCTGGCCCCCCAAAAGTCAACAAAAAAACCTTATTGCACAAGCCAAAACATATTACAGATGTAGTGGGGGTCTTCTTCTTCTTGGGGGGAAAGTAGTTCCCTGGAAGCAGGACGGGGTGGCCCGGGTTTTGGATACATAAGCAGCGGCAGCAGCAGCAAGCAAAAAGAACCTTGTCCTCTCTTTTATTCCCCACCTGAGGTTTCCCAGCAGCCCTGTGATGGCCTAATCAAGACCCACATAACACTAACATATGTGGACCCCAGAATTTAAAATCAACTACAGTAATCCCCAAAAAATACACAAATCACCAATAATAGGATTTTTACCACCACCTGCCCCCATTAAGGGGATACTCCACAACATTCACCCTTCCCCACATGGCCTACTATTCATCTGAAGCCACGGAAAAGGCCAAGGGTCATGGGAAAAAACCAGAAGCCCCAAAAACCCAGCCAAGAACTCCTAACATCCCAGGTGAGAGCAAAACCCTAAAGGGAAAAAACCTTCGATTGCCCACCCGGGGGCCCAACCCCCAAACACCTAAAACACCATCACAACACCCGACAGACAAAAAAAAAAATGGCCACACCTTTTTCTTTGGGTTCCCAAAATACGCCGGGGGCCGGGTTCACACCCCCAAGATAACTCTTTCCATGGATTTGATGTTAAGAAGATTAATAAGAAAAACAAACTCCTTATGATCCAGAATCAAAAAATCACCAAGTTTTCCCAGGAAATGCAAAAACTTAAAAACCCCCAAGCACAGTATCTCCCCCAAATCACAACTCTAAACAAAAAACCACTCTAGAACAACTAAGCAAAAACAACCCAGTCCGTGGACACCATGTAGTAGTCATTCTACCAGAGCGACGCAAGATGGCCGCCGGCACAGGGAAACCCCCCCACCCCTCCCAACCCCCCCGGTTTTTTTTTCCCCTCTCACCCGAGCAGCCCCGCCCCCCAAAAAAACCCCCCCCCCCCCACCCCCTTTCCCCCCCCAATTTTTTTTTTTTCCAAAATTATTTTTTCAATTTTTTTTTTTTCCAAAAAAATTTTTTCAATTTTTTTTAAATTTTTTTTTTTTAAAAATTTTTTTTCTCGAAATTTCCCCCTTTAAAGGGAAAAAAATTCTCTCGATTTCAATATTTTTTTCTATCATTCCCCCTTCCTTTGGACTTTTTGGGATTTTCCCCCTATGGGGCAAGTTTTTTTGTAAACCCCCCCTTGGGGTATGGTAAAAATTTTTTTCGTTTTTCAATATTACTTCTATCATCCCTCCATCTCCTTGGGTAGTCATTCTGCCAGAGCAACGCAAGATGGCCGCCGTGCGAACCCCCCCACCCTCCCGATGTTTCTTTTTTTTCCCTCTCGCCCCGACAGCCCCGAACCCCCTCGACCCCCCCCCCTTCACCCCAATTTTTTTTTTTTCCAAAATTTTTTTTTCAATATTTTTTTTTTCCAAATTTTTTTTTCGAGTAATTTTTTTTAAATTTTCATTTTTAAAAATTCATTTTTCTCGATAATCCCCTATGGGGTAGGGGTGAATTCCTCGATTTAATATTACTTTATCATTCCTCCATCTCCTTGGATCAAGTTTTGAGATCCCCCTATGGGGCAAGCTTTTTTTTATAACCCCTATGGGGTATGGTAGAATTTTTTTCTTTTTTCAATATTACTGTAGAAAATATTGGTATTTTCGAAAGTTTAATTGATAAACTTTCCGGAGTCTACATGGAGGAATTCCGGGGTCAACGCCCCGCGCCGGCTTGACCAGGCCTCTTGTTGGCCCATAGCCTGATCAACCAGGCTGTTACTGTGGCCCACGCAGTCCAAGCGAACCAACCCGGCGATCAAAGGGGGACCGACTTGAGGTGCCTGTCCAGTGCCTGCTTTGAAGACAGCCAGGGGCTTGTTGGTAATCCCCCTGATGTATGCTGGGAGGCAGTTGAACAATCTTGGGCCCTCACCTTATTGTGTTGTCCCTCAACTGTCCAGTAGTTGGGACAGACAGGAGGGGCCTGCTCTAAACCCCTGCTGTCCTGGGTTGTGCAATTGATGGGATCCAAGATGGGTGGCGATCTTGCTTCTTAGAACCCTTTCAAACATTTTTATGTATGGGCGAAAATTGGGTCTGTAGTTCTTTGCTTTGCTTTACTGCCCCCTTTGTGGGCGGGCTATGTCTTTTTTTTGAGGGGACGATCCCAGTGTCCATGCTCCTCTCCATAGGATGTTAAAAGCATGTGATAGGGGCTTCTTGCAGTTCTTGATGAACACGGAGTTCCATGAGTCTGGGCCTGGAGCGGAGTGCACGGGCATGTCATTTATTGCCTTTTCGAAGTCATTTGGCGTCATGATGATGTCAGAAAAGCATGCATCTGTCAAGTTCTGTGGCACTCTCATGAAAAAATCATTTAGGTTTTCGATTTTCAGTCTGGTTAGTGGCTCGCTAAAGACTGAGTCATAATAGGATTTAAGTAACTCACTCATTTCCTTGCTGTCATCTGTGTAGGACCCATCCGGTTTAAGTAGGGGGCCCAATACTGGTGTTGTTCTCGACTTTGATTTTGCATAGGAAAAGAAATACTTAGGGTTTCTTTCAATTTCATTTATGGCTCTTATTTCTTCCCGTGTCTCTTGATTCCTATAAGATTCCTTTGATTTAATTCGATGTTTGCTATTTCCTGACTAGTGTCTCCTACGTATTTCAGAAATTGGCCTCCTGTAGCCCTCCGTTATTCTGTGCCTTGCCTGTATAGGAGCGCCTCTCTCTTTCTAGTTTGCATCTTCTCCTTTTTCCTTAAAGGAATTTGCCTTGAGCAAACCTCAAGTACCACAGAGTTAATTTGTTCTAGACATAGGTTGGGATCCGTGATGCTTAGGCAATCTTCCCAGTTTATATCATTTAGGACTTGGTTTACTTGGTCCCACCTTATTGGAACAGGCATTTGTAGGTTTAAAGATTTTTTCTGTAATAAGTGTCATAAGAAAGGCCACTTGAGAAGAGTGTGTAGTGAGAAATTTTCAAAAGTGTCTCCTAAGGCTGTATCAAAATCGAGTATTGAAAAAAACAGGACAGCAAGGACACAGCAGTCACCGAGATATCCTAGAACAAAGTCAATTAAGGTGCTGGATGGCGGTGATAGTTCGGCAGATGAGGAAGTGATGAGCTTATATGCCTTAGAGGATAGTGTGTTTTCCATGAAGGCAGAGAAATATGGGTTTATCATTAACAATAAACAGGTACCCTTTGAGATTGACAGTGGGCGTCCATCTCGACTTTATCCAAAGACTGGGAAGAGGCAGTAAAGGGGCTCATTGAACCATGTTCTAGGAGGGTAACTGTATATGATAATGGGAAAATAAACCTTCTGGGACAGGTGGTTTTGCCGGTAAGATATAATAAATTAGAGGTGTCACAAGTGTTTTATGTAGTGAAATCTAATAATAGTAACTTGTGTGGGAAAGACTTCATGAAAAGGTAGGGATTTACCTTGCTGGATTGGATGAATCTACCAAAATTAACAAACTAGACAGTGCTGAAGAAAAGTTAGATAATTTTAGGGTAGATTCTAGTAAACCTATCTCCAGCATCGTGGCACAAATTCATGTGAAAAGTGATGCTGTCCCTAAGTTTGTGAAAGCAAGGCCAGTACCATTTTTTCACAAAGAGATGATTGAGGAAGAATTAGAAAAACTAGTGTAGAAAGGCATTATTGAGCCTATATCGCATAGTGAATGGTCTGTACCTATTGTGCCAGTACTGAAGGCTGACTGTAAGTCTATGATAATTTGTGGGGATTTTAAATATGTAAATGAGCAAATTCATTGTGAAAGATATCCTTTACCCAGGATTGAGGAATTATTGTCTGTAGTAGGTAAAGGTAAAATATTTACAAAATTAGATTTAAAGGATGCTTATTTACAGATACCTGTAGATGAGAGGAGCCAACAACTGTTAGTAATTAATACCCACAGGGGCCTTTTTAAATATAAGAGATTACCCTTTGGAATTTCCTCATCTCCTGGTATTTTCCAGAAATTTATTTCCCAATTGTTTGTTAAACTGGATGGGGTAGCATCCTATTTAGATGATATCATAATATGTGGTGCCACAGAAGCTGAGCATGATGTTAGACTCAGGCAGGTGTTGAGTATTTTACAGAAGCATAATGTAGTACTAAATAAGAATAAGTCAGTGTTGAAAACCAGATCTATTGAATATCTGGGGTATGAAATTTCAGGGGAAGGTATTAAACCTTCTTCTCGGAAGGTGGAGGCTCTTGTGAATTTACCTTCACCTACGTCTGTAGGGGAAGTTCAGTCTTTTGTGGGGATGGTGACATATTATTGTAAGTTTATTAAGAACTTTTCTTTAATTTTGGCACCACTGTATGATTTGTTAAAAAAGGGGGCTACATTTCAGTGGTCTACAATGGAAGAGGAAGCTGTTCAAAGGATTAAAAAACAATTAGTGTGTTCAGCATTGTTGACTAATTTTACGGGAGAACATCCATTAATAATTGAGGTTGATGCTTCTTCTGTGGGTGTTGGATGTGTGTTAATCCAGGTAGTAAATGGCCAGGAAAAACCTGTGTATTTTGCTAGTAAGAAACTTTCTCCAGCAGAACAGAATTATTCTCAACTTGATAAAGAAGGTCTAGCTTTGGTGTATGCTGTTAAGAAATTCAGATATTTTTTGCTAGGGAGAAAGTTTGTTGCTCGCACAGATCATAAACCATTGCTAGGGTTGTTTGGAAAAGGAAAACATATTCCAGTAAATGCAAATGCCAGAATTCAGCGTTGGGCTCTGTTATTAGCTCAGTATGATTATGAGTTGTCATTCAAGGCTGGCAAGGAAAATGTTATTGCAGATGCATTTAGTAGATTACCTATTGAAGATCACAGCTTAGAGTCAGGTACACCTTCAGAATATATAAGATTAGTCGAGTCCATCGATTTCCAACATTTATCATTTGACAAAATCAAAGAGGAAACTGGGATAGATGCTGTATTATCCCAAGTAGTAAATAATGTTAAATATGGTTGGGGTAAAAATAATGTATTTTTATCTGACTATAATTCAGTCAAATCAGATCTGACTGTTCATGATGATGTATTATTGTATAGGAACAGAGTGGTAGTGCCAGTAAAGTTGAGATGTAAGGTATTGGAGCATCTGCATATAGGTCATAATGGTATCAATGCTGGTCTGGTGGCCAAAGATGGACCAAGATATTGCAGAAGTGACAAAGAGTTGTCCCATTTGTTTTCAGAATTTTAAGCCACTTTCATCTCCTGTCCTATCTTGGCCCAGCACTGGGAAACCATGGTCTAGAGTGCATATAGACTATGCAGGTCCAGTTGAGGGCAAATATTTTTGGTAATTGTGGATTCTTTTTCAAAATTCTTAGATGTGCAAGTCACTAGTTCTATGACATCCACAGTGACTACTGAGTTACTGAGGAAATCCTTTTGTAATTTTGGGTTACCAGACATAGTTGTGTCAGATAATGCTGCTTACTTTGTATCACAAGAACTGGAAGCTTTTTTTAGTAAGAATAGTATTGAACATATTACTCCAGCCCCATACCATCCATCATCAAATGGTCTGGCAGAGAGAGCAGTACGGACATTGAAGGAAGGGTTACACAAGTTTACAAAAGGATCTCTCAATACCAGATTATGTAGGTTCTTATATAACCATAGGAAAACTGTTCATTCCTCCACTAATAAGACACCAGCAGAAATGATGTTTCATAGGACTTTCAAAGTCCCTGTATCGGCTGTCAAATGTTATGTTAAAGAGGACAATTCATTGTCTAACATGCCTGCTGGTGACTTTCAAGGAGTGGTGAAGCATTTTAAGGTTGATGATGCTGTGTATGCAAGGAATTTTGGGAAAGGTGACCCTTGGGTAGAAGGAAAAATTGTGGAGGTATTAGGGGTTAGGAATTACAAAGTGTTAATTAGAGGGTTTTGTAACATGATATGGAAAAGGCATATAGATCAGCTCATGCAGCTAATAAAAACAACAGACATAGCCCCGCTCCACAAAGGGGGCAGTAAAGCAATAGCAAAGAACTACAGACCAATTGTGCTAACGTCCCATATCATAAAAATCTTTGAAAGGGTTCTAAGAAGCAAGATCGCCACCCATCTTGATACCCATCAATTGCACAACCCAGGACAGCATGGGTTTAGAGCAGGCCGCTCCTGTCTGTCCCAACTACTGGACCACTACGACAAGGTCCTGGATGCTCTAGAAGATAAACAGAATGCATATGTTATATACACAGATTTTGCAAAAGCCTTTGACAAGTGTGACCATGGTGTAATAGCACACAAAATGCGTGATAAAGGAATAACAGGAAAAGTTGGTAGATGGATTTATAATTTCCTAACACGTAGAACACAAAGAGTAGTAGTCAACAGAGTAAAGTCTGAGGCAGCTACTGTGAAAAGCTCTGTTCCACAAGGCACAGTACTTGCTCCCATGTAAATGAATGGTTCAGAGAACCGACGAGTTGGTAAATTAGACACATATGCAACACTTGGGTAGCTTTATTGAGGAAACGTTTCGCCACACAGTGGCTTCATCAGTCCATACAAAGGAGAATCGTGAAGAACAGGAGGAGAATGAGGTGGTCAGTCCCTCAACCTTGAGTCGATGTTGTCAGTCCATCAATCTTGAATAGAATACAACATATGAGCGTAGAGGAAGCTTATATACTGTAGACAGGAGAGGTGCAGCAGTTGTAGGAGGTGTCACATTTGTCCAATGTGGAAGTAGGTCGTGCCCAAGAAATAGGCAAGCGAAGAAATCCCTGTATTAAGATACCAAGATGTTGCAGTGTCAGACAGGATGTAATTTACCAACTCGTCGGTTCTCTGAACCATTCATTTACATCCTGTCTGACACTGCAACATCTTGGTATCTTAATTATTTACGGAGTAAATTGCCGGAGATAAATATTAGCGACACCATAATTTGGTCTGATAATGAGGTATCCTTGCAGTGGATCAGTAACGGAACCAGCAAGATTATATTCGTGCAAAATAGAGTCGCAGATATTAACCAGATGCAAGAGAAATATGACAGTTTGGGTCAACATAAGTTAACTTTTAACCATATTCCCGGGGCGGAGAACCCAGCTGATTTCTTGTCTCGTGGGTTGACTTATGTAAAATTTGTGAAGACTTTATCGTGGTTTAAGGGACCCAGTTGGTTGGTGAATAAAAGTAACTGGCCTGTTCAAAAGGCGCATATTGCTCCGGTGGAAATTACTGTGAACACGGCTCCAGTCCTCGGTCCCTCCTTAACCATTGATATAAATAGATACTCATCCTTCTCAAAATTGATTAATGTCACGAAGTTGGTGTTTAAATTCATAAACAAGATGAATATCCCGTATGATTTTCCTCATCCCCTAAAATACTGGGTACAGAGAGTACAAGGAGAAATCTATGGAGAGGAAATTAAATTGCTAAGGGATGGAAAACTTGGGAAGGGTTCAATAATAATAATAATAATAATAATATCTTTATTTACTACAAGTACATGTACATGGTATACAGGCCTAGCTGACATCAGTGACATACTACTATATAGAAAGTCCCTTGTTATGCTGAGCATTTCGGGCAGATTATGTCAGTGTCCTAGGATGCGACTCACACCAGTCGACTAACACCCAGGAACCCATTTTACTGATGGGGAACATAGACAACAGGTGTAAAGAAACACGCCCAATGTTTCTGCCCTGGCTGGGGCTATACTTGGAGGATGACGTAATCAAGTGCAGAGGTAGATTGCAAAATGGTGAATTGGGTGAATATACTAAACACCCTATCTTGCTGCCCAAGACTCATCATCTGACAACTTTAATTGTATTAAATGCCCATAAAAATGTGATGCATGGTGGAGTACAAGATACCTTAAATTGTATTAGGGAAACTTTCTGGATTCCTCAGGGGCGACAGAGTGTGAAAAGGGTGATTAAGACGTGTGGTGTGTCGCCGTGTAGATGCCAGAACCTATATGTATCCAGGACCTCCACCATTGCCCAAGGAACGAGTGCAGTTAATAAAGCCATTTGATGTAACAGGTGTGGATTACAGTGGCCCCATCATTTTAACGGGTACTGCAGATGGTGTTCCTTTAAAGGTGTATGTGTGTTTATTCACTTGTACCGCTACAAGGGCAGTACACTTAGAAGTGGCACAGGATTTGTCTGCAGAACAGTTCATACAGCTGTTTCGTAAATTTGCAGCTAGGAGATCCTGTCCGAGACTCATGATTTCAGATAATGCCACTAACTTTGTATCAGGAGCGCAACATTTGAAGGAATTAAATGAGAGTAATGAAGTACAGTCTCTGTTAAATCAGCGAGGGTGTGGCTGGAAGTTTATAACTCCCAGGGCCCCTTGGCAAGGGGGATTGTATGAAAGACTGATAGGTACAGTGAAGAGGTGTCTGCGTAAAGTACTACACCGGAAACGAATTAACTTGGAGGAATTCCGGGCAGTATTAGTGGAGGCAGAGAATCAGATAAATAATCGCCCTCTCTCGTACATTATTGATACTCCCGACGCAGAAGTACTGACTCCTTCTCACTTGATATGTGGGCGGAAACTAGAAGCTGCACCTATCTATCGAGATAATCCTGCGGAAGTTGATGAGGATTATAATAATGTGACAGTGTTAAGTGATAAATTTAAGATGTTGAATAAAGTAATTAATCATTGGTCTAATGTGTGGCGCAAAGAGTATCTTCTTACATTACGTGAACACTTTTATGGTGCGTCAGAAGCGACGAATCGACAAATTATTCAACCAGGTGACATTGTGTTGATTGATACTGAACAACCAAGAACGTTGTGGCCTTTGGGCAAGGTGGTGACATTATACCCAGACGCTCAGGGTGTTGTCAGGAATGTCAAAGTGTTGTGTCATGGCTAAGAGAGTTTACACACCATTAATAAGTTAATCCTCTTGGAATTAAAAGGAGTTCTACCAACTGGGAACGGAAATCTAAGGGAAAGTGACACAAGTGATGTTGAAGACGACACGGACCAGGGGATACCAGAAACAGGAAATGTGATTCGACCTACCAGGAAGACAGCTGTTCAGTCCAGGGAGGGCTCTAAGCGCCTGTTGAAAAATGACTTGATTTGATTCGTCTAACAACGAACTCTGCCCGGCCGCAGTGTGGAAAATATTGGTATTTTCCGAAAGTTGTAATTGATAAACTTTCCAATATGAACAGATATCCTTAATGTACGCTGGTAGTTTAACGTTCATGGGGGTATGAATAGAGAAACCATCATACCAGCGGGGAGGAAGCAGGAGAGGCTGGGCAGAGAGGGGAGTAGTCAGTGTAAACCCAGCCTACCCACCAGATTTCAGGTGACGGGATGGCAAGTGAAATTTGGAGATTCCGGCTGCCAAACCGGACTTAATTACCTCCTTTCGTAATGTGGAGGAGTATCAACGTGGGCGCCGAGTATAAAGTGGGACAATCGGTCCATGAGGTCCAGTAATAGGGCAGTAATTGTGGAAATAATGAATGGCGGCGGAATGGTATGTCCGCATAGGCCTATTTGAACTCAGTGAAGCGACCATACGACAGGATAAAGTCGTAACCCCTGATGCTGGGGGGTTTTCGTCTTAGAAGAGACTGAAATATGTTCAATGAACTTTGTGAAATGGTGAATATAGTGAAACCGAGTTGTAAATAATCAGGGGGTGATTGTACCGGGCGGGTCTAGCGTGGGTACGCCGTACCCTGACCGCCATGTTGGATGTGGAGGAGATGAACTAACATATCGCAATTTATCTACTCGAAATACAAGTATCGAGACGGTGAATGTGTATAAACTAGTGGGGCATTAAGCCAGGATATACGTAGTGTGTAAAGTTATACGTATAAACAGTAATAAGGTCGGAATAGTGAGAGGATCTGAATCGCTACCCCGACCAACCACATGTTAACTAACGCCCGGTCTCGTGGGCGTATAAGAGTTCACGGAAATTAATTTTCCTTGACTCGACGGGACAACCCTTACCATCGCGATCGAACAGGACCGCAGGAGAACTTCAACAATGAAGCGACTCCCTCATCTAAAGCTAAGTACTCATCTGTCGTCTTTGTTATTGGCCAATAATATTGTTACGCACAGTAGATGTACTTTAGCTAGGTCAACGATCTACCATGCACCGCTATGATGCTGTTAATTAGGTGAGTGATGGTCATGCTAACTTAATTGTGTGTTCTCTACTTTTCATTCTGCGGGATCAGTCGTTTAATGCCTATACATTTGAGTATTTAGATAATTATTAAATTCTAATGATGCCTATACAGTCCACTTAAATTTAATCATACCATAATTATTAATATTATCTACTCAGATTTATTTATACTGGTCCAGAGTGCAGTGGGCTAACGTGAGAATATTGAAGGTACCCCTTGGGTGCGGCCAGGAGTGGGTAAAGTTCTCACACACCTTGCGGGAGTGACTGCAGTAAAATTATACTAGGCGGTCATCTCCCTGGGAGATTGTTTGTTGCAAGTGGCGGTGTCCCAGATAGACTTATCTCCCACAATTCCCCACAATTACTTCTATCATCCCTCCATCTCCTTGGATCAAGATTGAGGTCTCCCCTATGGGGTCTCCCCTACAAGTTCATTCAAGCGAGCCCAGGTATGACGTCACGTGATGTTCACCCGTGACGTCACAGTATTTCCTCTCTCTAAGTTAAAATGAACTAAAAGGACAAGCTAAAACACGGGGAGTACAACAGGTTGATTCAAGTTGGGTCACTGTGTCCCTCTTATTAAATGTAGGATAACACTAATACACATTTTCGTCATTTATTTATTAATATAGAAAGATACATTTTATTTTATTAATACATACACAATTTTCAGGTAACAGATACATTAACATGGTAAAAGACTCTTCAAAAAATTGTGAGCATTTTCTCCAGCTCAACACAGGGAGATCAGTCTATTCTGCTACGTTTAGATGGTGGAATATCAGGGTGTCCATAAGCCAAGGATTTCTTGGTATCCAAGTGATACCTTTTATCATCAAAGGCTGAGTCAGAGTGCACATGCTGTGGATTCCATCTCACATTGGTCTTCAGATGCATGATAGAACTGATAAATTGGCTAAGTTTTATGCTTTCAAAGAGGGGATAGATTACAATCTTGGCTTGTCAGTTAGCAGTTTGAGAACAATAATACGAAAAGAACTTCAACTGAATTTTATTGACTTAAGACTCTGGGAGTTTGACACCAGTCAGTCCATCTATCATCATTCTATCATGCAGGAGGAGCCACATGTCTATGGTGCATCCAACAAAATAAGCAGACTCTTGGATGTCACTACCGCCCGCCTCCGGCTGGGTTACAAGTATCTTTGGCAGGTTAAATCACCACCACCAGATGTAGACCAAACAAGATGTAAACTTTGCCAGTTGGATTATTGTCACACCCTGCGTCATTATGTACTGGAGTGCGATAAAATTAATGAATTCAGAGACTACTCATTCAGAAATGTTCAAGATATGTCAAAGTATTTTATCCACAGTGGTATATTACAGACCATTCTGGAAAAATACCCTGACTTTGCTCCCTGTAAATAAAGCATTGACACGTGTGTGTGTGTGTGTATGTACATGTGTGTATGTGTATGTGTGTATGTATATATATGTATGTGTGTGTGTATATATGTATGTGTATATGTATATGTGTGTGTGTGTGACCCAACAATTAAAATTTGCACCAATAACTCATTACAGTTGTGGCTGGGTGTAGACTAATAGATTGTTCATTGCTTTATAATTTGTTCATGAGTGCAACCATGTACAGACGTAAGTAAATTTACTTACATGATTCATTACCTTGTAACTAGTGAATTAATTACCATTGTACCTTGTTCAGCTATCAAAACTTTGGGGCCCAGTCTCTGGACCCTATATATACCTCTGTAATCTGCAAATACCTTTGTAACTTGTCATGATTGTGACCATCTGATTTCATTACCTTTGTAACTTGCTCAGCTATCAAACTTTGAGGTCCAGTCCCTGGACCCATTATGTACCTCTGTAATCTTTTGACTACCGCCCACAGGATGGGTATGGGTGCATAATAAAGATATTAAACTAAACAATAAACAAAGGCTGACAAGCCTCTCTTTTTAATCTTTACTGTACATATTTCACCTTTTACGTTACTTATAGACTTACAAGTAAATAATTCCTTATCTACATTTTTCAAAACATTCTTATATCTTTCATGAGTTAATAATGGCATGAAATGGGATGGAATACCCTTGGCTCTACTGACAGTATTTGATCTTCCAGCAATCTTTACAGAGTACATTTTAGCTTTCAGAGCTACTAATTCACTAATATTATAATTACACATTTCAGATTTCAATAAACCTAATTCTCCTTTCCTACTATTATCATATAAGGGATGATCAGAACTGAAATTTGAAAAATCCATGTATCCTAACAAAGGTTCTCTTTTTAATTCAGTATACAAATCTTTACATTTCAAATTAAAAATATAGGAATCAGTATCTGTATACAAAAGTTTTACATCTTCACCATAAGGTTGTTTTAAAACTTTATACCAAAAATGATATAATTTCTTTTTGGCAATCTCGAGAATTTGAAAATCGAGATAAAGAGGTTGTTTGACTTGTAATTTCGCTTTGTTGAATGTACAAATTACTCTTGATTCAAATGTGTGATATTTTTAAGGAAAGGATCTTTGGCAGCTCTAATAAATCCTTTTTGATTATTGATATATCTATAAGTTTCAGCATACTTTGTAATGTTAAACAGTGACTTACCATAAATGGCATTATTAGTTAATTTGAAAGCTTTTGACTTGATGGGACATTGAGTAGCTGTTCTCTGCGCGATATTAGTTGTTATGAAGGGTTCTAAATATTTTGATTGATTATATTCATATACTGAATGCACCTTTTCAATTTCTAATCCAAGTTCCATTAATAACTGAAGCAATTCTAGACTGATCAAATAATTTTTCTCAGGTAAATGGCTTGCCACTAATTTCGAATTAGATTTGGGGATTTTTCTACCTTCATTTCCTAAAACAGATTCACAATAAGGCGATAACATTTCTTCTGATATATTCATGTGTGACAATATCAAGGGAAGTTCATCTGTGCGTCTAGCTACCTCGGGGTTCACAGGTTTGGTATCGCATTCTATCCAATACCCCTTTTCACCCTCACACCAAACATTACTTAACCCCACATCCAGGAAAGCATTCTGCTCCTCAATCGATAATTTTCTTATGCCGTTCTGAGGGAGAGCTTCTACCATAGCACTGGCGTACAAAGAATTAAAATCTAGATATAAAATATGGTTACCCATCCCACTCTCAACATCAAAATTAGGATTAATTAAAGGATTATCAGCTTTAGTATACTGATTAACTGCACATGTGAACCCCCCTCTGAGATTCCTTTTAATCAGATCATATAATTGATGGGAATATAACATATCCAATTTCACATTAGTTTTTAAGAGGAACGAATCCCAACTGAATGAAGGTAAACTTATATAATTACTAACATCGAGTTTGTATATATCTTTGAGTGTTTTACGCCACTCCATGAAGACATCGACTAACAATCCAACGTCTGTCTTGAGATACAACATCAAATAATCTCCTAACGTCTTACATTTCCCCAGCTTAAATACTTTCAAGCATGATCATAATCCTCCTGACTAATACTTTCAAAGCATGATCATAATCCTCCTGACTAATACTTTCAAAGCATGATCATAATCCTCCTGACTAATACTTTCAAAGCATGATCATAATCCTCCTGACTAATACTTTCAAAGCATGATCATAATCCTCCTGACTAATAGCAATATTTCTCAGAGAATTAAAAAAATGTTCTTTACTCGGTAATTTTGTTTCGTCGAGTTTCTTTAAATTGTCAATATAATCATAACACAAGACTTGTTTTCCTTTGCATAATAATGGTAAGACATCCTTAGGCGCATCTTTCAGAATAGACTCAGTATATTTCAGTGATTTACCAGCTTTGATATGTTGATCGGCTAAACTGGACAGAGATCCGTTCATTAAACTCAAGGAATCTTGGAACCTAAGCTGACCTATATCCACTTTCAAGAATTTAAGACCTTGTTTCGAATGAAGTTCATTTTCTTTCGTATCGACTTGCAATTCCTTTAAAATTATTCCTTAATCATACGACATGTTATGACAAAATAATAATAATCTATCCGTCTTATCTTTACATTGCATATTACAACGATCGCAGTGTGTGCCAATATAATTATTGAATTTTAAAGTATGATCATGATGTCTATGTTTTGATTTAGTATTTATGAAGGTGGTATCACATAATTCACAAGTGGTCTGTGCATCATATCTGGCATTATCCTCCTCTGTCATATGGATTACATAATATTCTCTTCTAAACTTTATCTTAGACCAATCACCATTGACATTTAAAATAAAATGATTAACAGCATCTTCACCTTATAATTCTTCATACACACTACTTCACCTCTGCGATCAATTATAATATAACAATAAGCAATGGCTTTATGTCGAGACTCAATTTTACCCACGGGGAGAGTGGTATCTAACCCGCGGGGAGAGTGGTATCTAACCTGCGGGGAGAGTGGTATCTAACCTGCGGGGAGAGTGGTATCTAACCTGCAGGGAGAGTGGTATCTAACCTGCGGAGAGAGTGGTATCTAACCTGCGGGGAGAGTGGTATCTAACGCACATTCGAAATAAAAAACACCGATGTATTCACTGGAATGAGTATGACTAAAATTTTTAAAATGTACAGTTGTTCCTTTTGGTTTGAATACGAGAGTCAGATTGATTTTACATCCTTCTTCGTGGGTATCTAACTCTTCCTGGGTATTCAACTTCATCAAACATCTGTGACAATGTTTCTTAACATCAGGTTCATGCATTATTGTTCTAACATACCCGTCAAAATCTTTGATTAAAACCAAATGGGATTCATTCAACATTAGCGCGCACATAATATCCTTATATTTCTTATCCCCCTTACGACACATGGATACGAACGAACCATCTTTATCCTTTCTTAATTGATAAACATATAATGCAACCTTATTATCCTTCTCTAATATTCCTAACTTATCCCGCGTAATGGGAAAATCATCTATAGAAGATTTTGCATGATTAAGACATCCTCTCTTAGTATTTACAATTCTTACCCTTTTTCTGACATTGATAGGCGGCAAAAGCACGCAGTACACACAAACCATCGTTAACGACAGGATTAAAAATATATTGACTTCCTCTCAGTTTCTTGGGATATTCCACATATGAACCTAATTGTACTTTAAGTTCTACCTTGACATATTCGATACTGAAAGATTCAATTTGATCTATGATCCAACCAGAACCTTCCTGATCTTGTAATTCTGTCTCGTACCTTTCCAATATTGTTTCCACCCATCGATCAAATACTTCAGATATTTCCTCTTCACTAACTATCTCAAAGGCTAAATTTATCACAAACTGGCCATTCTGATCATCACCTTATATATTCTGACGTAGTTCTAATAATAACAATCGGATGGATTCTGAGCGACATTGCCATAGGTGATCTATCATACATATTCATGTAAATACATTCTTAAATCTCTCTCATAAGTTGAGGGGACACTATATTTCCTCACTGTGTGCCTACCTCGAAAATTCTGTACATATGTGATAATTTCTGGATACTCATCGTCTTCTTGAGATGAGGAATCATCCACATTCACGGGCGCTGAAGTATTGTTGTGTGAGGTGCTTGCCCCCTCATTCACGGGCGCTGAAGTATTGTGTGAAGTGCTTGCCCCCTCATTCACGGACGTTCAAGTATTCGCGGTCGCACCTCCACGTTGTGAAGTACTTCTGTGTGAGGTGGTACTTGCTAACTCATTTTCTGTGGAGAAAAGTATATCTATTCATAACCCATAATTTTTCTCGTTTTCATTAAAAAAAATTACTAATTCATCAGAAAGGTTCTAGTCACAATTTTTTATATATTATAACAATTTTCTCATTTTCATCAGAAACTTTCTCAATATTGCTAATACGATAATTTTTAATAGCCACAAATCCTTTTCATTAAAAAATAAAAAAAACACATTTCTACATTTCACGAATACATCAGAAAGACTATAACCACTTAAAAGATACACACCTGTTTGTATAGCCTTCTTCCATAATTTATCTACACGATCCCACTCTGTCTTCAATTCTGTCAATCTCTCATCGTGTGTATCCTCTGCTCCTGATATCGGATATTCTTCTTATTATGGACAACTTCCTATTAATTAATGCTCCCACGTAATTAGCGTGTATCCGTTTCTTATCCTCTGTTAAGAAATACATTCATTAAGTTTAATTAACTAAATTAATGTCTGGTAAGAATATTTCATTAAGTTAAATAATGACTGATAAATAATTCACAGTTTACTAATTCATCAGAAAGACACCCTATGGGGTATGGTAAGAATTCGACCCTATGGGGCAATATTTCATTAACTAAATAATTCACAGTTTACTAAATTCATCAGAAAGACACCCTATGGAACAATATTATAAATAATGGTAAGAATTTCATTAAGTACAACTTACCTTTCTTCATGATGTAGGTGGGTTCACAGATGACGTCCGATACAGTTGAAGAATGGAAACACAATAGTGACTCGGCCTGTCTCCTTGCCTTATATGATTCACCTCCCCCCCTTACGAGGGGGTGATTGGGGTTTCATCTACATTTTTCTATAAAATCACCTTTATGCATACACACCCAAGGTAGATTTCTGACCTATATTTATTTTAGAGAGAAAATAATGTTACTCCAAGACCACCTGCATCTCTAAGATACGATCTAACATACAAGTGTGAACAGCACAAATGTAGCCGGGACAAGGAGATGTGAGGTCACCTGCGGTCATTATCCCTCTCGATAATTTAAAAAGAACTAAAGTGTGCATGATGTCATCACCTTTATGCACTCACACCCAAGGTAGATTTCTGACCTGTATTTATTTTAGAGAGAAAATAATGTTACTCCAAGACCACCTGCATCTCTAAGATACGATCTAACATGGAAGTGAGGGAGATTTTTTCTCTCGATAATTTAAAAGAAACTAAAGTGGCACCACGTTAATTCTTTTTAAATTATCGAATGCCCTCACACCATCATATCCCCCGGCGTCTGTTTGTCTGTCTGTCTGTCTCTCTCAGTTTCCCTCTTAACGCTGATATTTATATCTTGAAAATTCATTAATAGTTGCAGTATACCTTATGTGGAAACTTCTTGGGCCACTCGAGTTCCACAGGGGTAAGTGAGCCGTAAGGAGCCTTAAACATACCACGGATCAGCCCTCGGAGTTCAGGAACCCACACACCCAACCAAAACATACACACATTCGAGTTGACGGAGGTAACTAGTATTATGTACATTTAATTGATAGATTTATTCACCTAGGAACACCTAGGCAAGTTTGTACAGTTAGAAACTAATAGTAGGATTATTGAAGCAACGTTAGATATTAATGATGTAGCTCTAGCACCATAATATAGGTAGTTATAGGCCTGAATAGGCAAGCATTAGGTTATGTTAGCTAGAGACAACTGGCAGCCCACACTTGAATCTACGCAGTGTGGGGCTCACGAATCGTGACCTACGTTCTTACCAGACAAGACATCACCCGGAGAACACGTGCTGTGACCAAGCAGCATCCCCCACGTGACCCAACATCTGTCCTGGGGCCCCGGAAGAGAGATCCCGAAGTACCGGGGATATCTCTCTCCATCCAGACCCATTACAGTAAGACTAGGCTTTCTTTCTCTCAGTATCTGGCCTGTTTTCTGGGGGAAACGTTAGTGAGTTATCTGTGGGTCTTAAGCAGACGGACGCCTTTGTATTGGTATGTACCAGCGTCGTCTCTTAAGTTCAAGTCTGGAAGCTACCTGGAGTCTACCTGGAGAGAATTCCAGGGGTCAACGCCCCCGCGGCCCGGTCTGTGACCTGACCTTTTGTTGGACCAGAGCCTGATCAACCAGGCTGTTACTGCTGGCCGCACGCAGTCCAACGTACGAACCACAGCCCGGCTGATCAGGTACCGACTTGAGGTGCCTGTCCAGTGCCTGCTTGAAGACAGCCAGGGGCTTGTTGGTAATCCCCCTGATGTATGCTGGGAGGCAGTTGAACAATCTTGGGCCCCTGACACTTATTGTGTTGTCCCTCAACGTGCTAGTGGCACCCCTGCTCTTCATTGGGGGAATGTTACATCGCCTGCCGAGTCTTTTGCTTTCGTACGGAGTGATTTTTGTGTGCAAGTTTGGTACTAAGCCCTCGAGAATTTTCCACGTGTATATAATAATGTATCTCTCCCGCCTGCGTTCTAGAGAGTACAGGTTTAGGAACTTCAAGCGTTCCCAGTAGTTGAGGTGGTTTATCGCACTTATGCGTGCGGTGAAGGTTCTCTGCACATTTTCAAGGTCAGCAATTTCACCCGCCTTGAAAGGTGCAGTTAGTGTGCAGCAATATTCCAGCCTAGATAGAACAAGCGATCTGTAAAGTGTCAACATGGGCTTGGCATCCCTGGTTTTGAAGGTTCTCATTATCCATCCTGTCATTTTTCGAGCAGATGCAATTGCTACATTGTTATGGTCCTTGAAGGTGAGATCCTCTGACATGATCACTCCCAGGTCTTTGACATTAGTTTTTCGCTCTATTGTGTGGTTGGAATTAGTTTTGTACTCCGATGAGATTTTAATTTCTTCACGTTTTCCGTATCTGAGTAATTGAAATTTCTCATTATTGAACTTCATACTGTTTTCTGCAGCCCATTTAAAGATTTGGTTTATGTCTGCTTGGAGTCTTGCAGTGTCTTCAACGGTGGACACTGTCATACAGATTCGGGTGTCATCTGCAAAGGAAGACACAGCACTGTGGCTTATATCCCTGTCAATGTCTGATATGAGGATGAGGAATAGGATGGGAGCAAGTACTGTGCCTTGTGGAACAGAGCTTTTCACAGTAGCTGCCTCAGACTTCACTCTGTTGACTACTACTCTTTGTGTTCTACGTGTTAGGAAATTATAAATCCATCTACCAACTTTTCCTGTTATTCCTTTATCACGCATTTTGTGTGCTATTACACCATGGTCACACTTGTCAAAGGCTTTTGCAAAATCTGTGTATATAACATCTGCATTCTGTTTATCTTCTAGAGCATTCAGGACCTTGTCGTAGTGGTCCAGTAGTTGGGACAGACAGGAGCGGCCTGCTCTAAACCCATGCTGTCCTGGGTTATGCAATTGATGGGTATCAAGATGGGTGGCGATCTTGCTTCTTAGAACCCTTTCAAAGATTTTTATGATATGGGACGTTAGCGCAATTGGTCTGTAGTTCTTTGCTATTGCTTTACTGCCCCTATGTGGAGCGGGCTATGTCTGTTGTTTTTAGTAGCTGCGGGACAATCCCAGTGTCCATGCTCCCTCTCCATAGGATGTTAAAAGCATGTGATAGGGGCTTCTTGCAGTTCTTGATGAACACGGAGTTCCATGAGTCTGGGCCTGGAGCGGAGTGTATGGGCATGTCATTTATTGCCTTTTCAAAGTCATTTGGCATAGTGATGATGTCAGAAAGGCATGCGTCTGTCAAGTTCTGTGGCACTCTCATGAAAAAATCATTAAGGTTTTCGATTTTCAGTCTGGTTAGTGGCTCGCTAAAGACTGAGTCATACTGGGATTTAAGTAACTCACTCATTTCCTTGCTGTCATCTGTGTAGGACCCATCCGGTTTAAGTAGGGGCCCAATACTGGTTGTTGTTCTCGACTCTGATTTTGCATAGGAAAAGAAATACTTAGGGTTTCTTTCAATTTCATTTATGGCTCTTAGTTCTTCCCGTGTCTCTTGATTCCTATAAGATTCCTTTAGTTTTAATTCGATGTTTGCTATTTCTCTGACTAGTGTCTCCCCACGTATTTCAGAGATATTGGCCTCCTGTAGCCGCTCCGTTATTCTGTGCCTTCGCCTGTATAGGGAGCGCCTCTCTTTCTAGTTTGCATCTTCTCCTCCTTTTCCTTAAGGGAATTTGCCTTGAGAAAACCTCAAGTACCACAGAGTTAATTTGTTCAAGACATAGGTTGGGATCCGTGATGCTTAGGCAATCTTCCCAGTTTATATCATTTAGGACTTGGTTTACTTGGTCCCACCTTATGTTTTTGTTATTGAAGTTGAATTTGGAGAAAGCTCCTCACGGCTGATCACATTTTGTTGATCTGGAGCTCCCTGCATGCATGTCTGGACCTCTATTATGTTGTGATCTGAGTATATTGTTTTTGATATGATGACATTTCGTATCAGATCATCATTGTTGGTGAAGATGAGGTCCAGCGTATTCTCTAATCTTGTGGGCTCTACTATTTGCTGGTTTAAGGTGAACTTGGTGCAGAGATTTAAAAGTTCATGCATGTGTGAATTTTCATCTGAGATGCCTCCTGGTGTTATCTCTGCTACCACATTGTTTGCAATGTTCCTCCATTTTAGGTGCCTGAGGTTGAAATCCCCCAGTAGCAAGATGTTGGGGGCAGGAGCTGGAAGATTTTCCAGACAGTGGTCAATTTTCAGAAGCTGTTCCTGGAATTGTTGGGACGTTGCATCCGGGGGCTTGTAGACAACCACGATGACCAGGTTTTGATTCTCGACCTTTATTGCTAATACTTCAACTACATCATTTGAGGCATTTAGTAGTTCTGAACATATAAGTGACTCTGTGATATACAGGCCAACCCCCCCTTTTTGCCTATTCACTCTGTCACACCTGTATAGGTTGTAGCCCGGGATCCATATTTCATTGTCCAGTAGTGTTGCTTACTGCATATATTGCTTAAGGAATATCCTTGGAACCCAGGGAACTCTGAGGTGCAGGCAGGACACTAATTACCCCTTCATTTGCAGACAAAGTTTCTCCACTGCACATGGTGTTAGGAGGGGGTTATAAATAAGGAAGACCAGGACACACATAGCCACTATTTCAAGTAAGTAAAACCCCCCTTCCAGTATTGTGTAGGCAGTGTGGGATTCCCCTTACTACAATTAGCTAGAAATTTGTACCATAGCCACTTGTAAGTCTGAGAGAAGTGTCTCAGAGTGTCGGTGTCAACAGTGCTTGCTCTAAGTGCAGCTTACAAGGAGGCAGTCCCAAAACAAGTTTCTACACCTTATATCTCTCTACGGTAAACACAATTTTGGATTCTCCATATCACTAAAAAGATGAACTTGAAAGCATACACTTCTGCTGATGTTGATATATTTCGTTATCCAGCAAGAATTATCATTGCTCGTTATTCGAATAGTGGCAAATCTTATTTCACATCAAAATTAATAAAGTTATATCAGGAGAAATTTCATAACATTATAATATGCGGTGTAACATCTCATCCCTTAGAACAAGATTCAGAGATATCCCATAAATTATCATTAAGTAAAGATATTATTGATCCACAGAATGTTATTGCATCACCTGATGAAAATACATTAATTATTGTTGATGATCTATTTTTAAAAGCTGGTAACAGTGAAATTATTCTGGAATGTTTTACTAAAGGTAGACATCATAATATAATCATTATTCTGATTACTCAAAATATATTTCACGGAGGACGATACAGTCGTACCATGGCTTTAAACCCCACTCATTTTGCTTTATTCAAAATGAGAGACCTCGGCCAAATAGAGATTCTAGGTCGACAAATTTTCGGTAAAAATAAAGAATTTGTTAATATGTATAAATCCGCCATAAACCGATCGCCATTTGGTTATTTATTTATAGACCTTGCATTAAATACCCCAGAAGCATTACAGTTGCGAAACAATGTGTTACGTCAGGATTCCTACGAAATTGTATATCAATGGAGCGAACAAAATTAATTGAAAAAGTTTATAAAGACGTTCACTCTGTGGGATCATTCTCTGGTATAAACAATTTATATGTAGCTGTAAAAAAGATTGAGCCTTCCATAACCTTGAAAGAGGTTAGAAATTTCTTAACTTCAGAATGATCACATACTTTACATGTGCTTAATCCTAAAAAGTTTCCTCGTAGGAAAATAATTGCACCTAAACCCCGGGTGATATTAACTTGTGATTTGTGGGATATGTCTAAATTATCCAGATACAATGACGGATATAAATACATTCTCGTGTGTATCGATGTTTTTTCGAGATATTTACAAGCAATACTCATGAAAAAGAAAGACGGACCGAACACTTTACATGCATTACAAAAAATATTAGACAATGAAAAAGCATGTCAGTGGCTCTCCTTGCACTCAATTTACATTGTAACTACCAATACCTATGTAATCTGCAATCTGCAACGAAATAAAATTTACTTTACTTTACTTTACTTTAAAGGCAGAGAGTTTCTAAATAAACATGTACAGAATTATCTCAAAAGTAAACGTATAAAGATATATCATGTATTTTCGAATGAAACAAAAGCTTCCATTGCAGAGAGGGTCCTGCAAACGTTAAAACGTAAATTATACACGTATATGACAAGTGCCAATACGTTTAATTATTCAAAAGTGTTAAGCGCATTGGTAGATGCGTATAATTCATCTCCACACTCGGGGATTGGTGGTAAAACCCCATTACAAGTCCATGGTATTACGACATTGAATGATATAAGGAATCAGTTTCGTATAAATTATAAAAATGGAAGATCCGATAAGAAACGTATCAGTAAGAAATTGGCTGTTGGAGACACAACAAGAGGGACCATGAGTCGGAGATCATCCAAGTTTAACCGAGGGTTTCACACACAAAATACAGAGGAAATATTTAAAATATATAGAATTAATGATTCACAACCTACGACAACATATCATTTGAAAGATTTGAAGGGTGAAAAGATTAAAGGAACATTTTATCGCCAAGAATTGATACCAGTCACACCACCGCCACAATATATTATCGAAAGAGTATTGAAACGAAAAAAAATTGGTGGTATTACGCATTATTTGGTGTCTTATAAAGGGAATGATTCAACTTTTAATTCATGGGTCAAAGAAGGTGATTTATTGAAGATATAATGGAAAAATCATTATTAGAAGAATTGTGGAGGCTGGGCTCCTACGATAACGTGGACTGTATGTTACTTATCTTCTTGATGAATCCAAGATGTCGCAGCCGCCACCAACACCTTCTCAGGGGATCCATCTATGGCCTCTATCTCCACAGGGCTGTAAGGTAAACATCAAGTGATTATAATTATTGCCCCAAAGGAGCATATGTCCATATTTCAGTCTTAGATGGACTGAAAGGCGTTTTACTCACTGTTTTGGACTGAAAAGTCCACGCATAACCGCCGTCCCTAGGTAAAAATTTGAATGTTCTTGAATACAAGAACTGCGCAGTCCCCTGTTTTGACCAGAACATCAAATTCTTACCTTGCTCGTGTAACTTTGAGCGATGGTGTTGGCTCCACCATATACGGCGGAAATGCTGTCTTGATTGTAGAATGCCGCTGAAGAATCACCGTCTTGTTTCGATGGAGTTCACTTGCGATTGTCTCTACGTTTCTCCTTTTTGCAGTCTGAAGCTGCACACACTTCTGAATATACTGCAATGTTGATGTTATACACTAAACGCGCTGGAACAGAGTTCTTATCTTATTTCCCGACGTTAGTGGAGATTAAATGATATAACGGACGCGAACGAGTAATGTCTATGTTGATTTACGTCGCCTCGCGCCGCATGACCACTAGAGTCGTATGACCCGTTCTTGCGGTGGCCAAATTCAATCTGACCCCTCATGCTGCCTTGTGCAGCCTCGTGCAGCCATGTGGTGCCACGAGGTGCCTCGTGGTGCTGTGGTCAGCACAATTCGTGACACACTGTTGACAGTACATCTGGCTTGAATTAAATTGTTTATGCAGCCAGACGTGCCTCCTCTGGCCCTTTCCTAAGGGTGGAAAGGGTGAGGGCCCTTACCAAGAGTAGTAAGGGCGCATACCCCCCTCCTTTGGAGAATTTTCTCCACACTGGGGGGCAGCGAGAAATTCACTAAAAGTGAACTACTCATCACTTAACATTAATTTGATTTTCTCACTCGCCATCACTGCTGCTTGTCTTTTCTGAACAGCTTCAGTCTGTGTGGTTTCTGGAGAATCACTAATTTTATTTTTGTTTTCAACACTGTGTAATTCTAACGGCACTAATTTATCTATTGTCCGCTTATTCACTACACCTTTGCTCAAAACATCAACTGTCCTGATGATTCCATTAGCATCAGGATATATGGTCACAATTTTTCCAAGAGGCCAATGGGACCTCGGACCATCATTGTTAATAATCACTGTCACCAGGTCTTAAGGACTTATAATTTTCTGGAACACCAGCTCCATAGAAGTGTTCTCTCAATGAGGTGAGATAATCTTCTCGCCAAATTTTCTCCCAGCGTTCAATCACTTTATTAAGGTGTTTGAATTTACGTCTGAGTTGTTCAGGTTCGAAATGAGTAGGATCCTCTATGATTTCTTTATCATTCATGGGAGGAACAGGTTCGAGCCTTCTGCCATGTAGTAAATGAGATGGACTTAACACTTCTAAATTGTCCAGATCATCGGTAATATACGTTAAAGGTCTGTTGTTGACTCTATTTTCTATTTCAGTTACGACTGTACGAAATTCTTCTAAGTCGATTCTCTGACGATGAAGTGTCTTCCTTAAACAACGTTTCACAATGCCTATCATTCTTTCGTAAAATCCGCCGTGCCATGGGGATTTAGGAGGAATGAATCTCCAACGACAATTGCGTTGATTCAGCATCTGTTGTACTTCAGGCTGCTCAAAAATCTTGTTTATGTAAGCAGCACCAGCAACAAAATTCGTTGCATTGTCTGATATCATCAGCCTGGGACATGCCCTTCTGGCTGCAAACCGTCTAAATAATTTGATAAAGGTTTCAGCAGACATATCAGTGGCTACTTCTAGATGTACTGCTCTAGTTGTAGCACAGGTGAACAAACAGATGTACACCTTAATAGGAACTTTGTCAACTGTTTTAGTTAAAATTATTGGTCCAGTGTAATCTACACCTGTCACTTCAAATGGAGTGACATGACATACTCTTTCAGAAGGGTATGGAGGTGGACCTGGATACTGACATACTCTCATATCATAATGACGACAAGTAATACAGTCCCTGATTTGTTTCTTCACACTTTGTCGACCTTGAGGTATCCAGTAGGATTGACGTATATGACAAAGAGTGTCAGCTACACCACCATGTAACACGTTACTGTGGGCATTCTGAATAATCAGTCTTGTTAGCCAATGATTCTTGGGGATCAATACTGGATGTATTGTTTCCTTAGGTAGTGTAGAATTATGAATTCTTCCTCGACATCTTATAATCTTTCCTGAGTCGAGATAAAGTCCTAAAGAATTAATCATATCAGGTTTCTTTGGTGATTTATCCTGAGTTTCCAGAAATCTATACTCTGTAGAGAAAACATCTTTCTGTATTAACTTTATCCAGTATTTAATGGGTTCTAGTAATTCATAATTAGGTTTTATCCCTTTAATGAATTTAAAGACAAGAGCTGTAACTCTTAAGAGTTTACCCAAAGATGAGTATTTAGATCCATCAATGACTATTTATTTTGTGTCTGTAGTGTTTAAACAGATTATTTCTGCGGTGTTCAAACAGACTGTTTCTTCTGGCATAATGTAAGCTTTTTTCTGTGGCCAGTTATTTTCACTAGAGAGCCAATTAGGTCCGTGGAGCCATAATTTATTATCCACAAAGTTCTTGAGTGGGACACCACGTGACAACATGTCAGCTGGGTTCTCTTGTGTAGAGACGTGGAGAAAGACATAGTCTCTCTGCATCTCTCTTATTTCTGCTACTCTGTTCTGTACATAGACCAACTTACTCTTATTATTTCTTAACCACTGGAGAACTGCTTCATTGTCACTCCAGATCACAGTTTTTTTCAATAGTGAGATGATCAAGTACTTTGTTGAGATAGACAGCTAATTTTGTACCTACATAGAGTGCTGTCAGTTCCAATTGTGGTACTGTCCTGACCTTCAAGGGTGCAACCCTGGCCTTAGAAGTAATTAAAGTACTTCCTTCAGCGTTACTCATGTAAGCTACAGCGCCATAACCTCTGGTTGACGCATCACAGAACACATGTAATGTGTACTTGTTTCCCTCTTGACCTATTTGTCTGGGAAATTTAATTTGATGAAGTTGTTTAAACTCCTTGGATATTTCATCCCATTCTTGACTCATTTCTAGAGGCAAGTTCTCATCCCAACCTATTTTGAGCTTCCATGCTTCTTGCACAAGCATTTTACCTTTTATGGTAATTGGTGAGACGAGTCCTAGAGGATCAAAACATTGTGATACCTCTGACAGTAAACTACGTTTAGTGAGTGTACTGCTTGATTTATTGGTTATCCTTTTGAGACTCAAAGTGTCTTCCTGTGTATTCCAATTAAGTCCAAGCATGTTGTTGCATTCAGGAATTTCAGCTTCAGGGAAATCTTCTTTGATAAGTTCCCTTAATTGATTTGAATTAGTATTCCACATCCTTAGAGGCATATTTGCTTCTTCCATCTCCTTGTTAGCTTCTCTGTATAAGGATTTCAAATCCTCCTCTTTATTCACAGTACCTTGAAGATTGTCCACATAGAAACTATTCTTTAAGATTTCTTTGAAGGGACTTTCAGATTTCTTCAAATGTGTATTGTAGCTTCTAGTAAGAATGGAGAGGATGTTGCACCAAATAATACTGACTTGAAACGATAAGTTTTCACAGGACTTTGAGGATCATGTGGATTTTCTGGCCACAAGAATCGAGTATAATCTCTATTTATTTCTTGTAGTCCTACTCTTAAGAAAGCTTTGGAAATATCAGCCTTGTAGGCATATGGATTTGTGCGAAATTTCATAAGCACGTCTCCAAGCTTCTCAGTTAGTGAGGGTCCGGTCATCAGACAGTCATTAAGGCTTGCTACATCTTTATTTGCACGTGCGCTGCAATTGTATACAACACGTAGTGGAGTGGTTTCAGAATTTTTCCTGACTCCGTGGTGCGGTAGATAATGAGCATCTGTCTTCAACTTATCTTCGACTATTTCCTCAATGAATTTATTGTCTAACTGTTCTTGTATGATATTATCATAGACAGTCAGCAGCTCTGGATTCTTCCTGAGCTCATGTATTTGTGCTTTCATTTGTCCGAAAGCCATGCGATAATTGCTAGGTAGATGTGGTGGATTTAATTTCCATGGTAACCTAACCCAATACTGTCCATCTTCATATTTGACAGTGTCCAAATATTGGTTATAAGTCTCAGACTCCTGTGGGCTTGGTTTATTTACATCTATACCTATCGCATCTAAATCCCACAACTTATCAACTGGTTCATCCATTTCTTCCAGTAATGATAATTTTTGTTGTGGTACATGATCAGCAGTTATTCTTGTAACTAGTACATTTTCTACTGAATCAATTTCAGCTTCTTTCCCGCTTTGAGAGGGAATTGGACCACATATCATATGGCCTCCAGCTGTTTTCAGCAAGTGAACATCATGTTTACTTACTATATTTTCCACAAAACAGTGATAGTAATCACTTCCAATGATTAAATCAATTGGACTAATTGTGTCCGTCTGTATGTCAGGACAGGCTAACTTGACCTTGGCCGCCTTCAGTGCTGCAACTGTATCTCTTATTCCCCGGATCTGCACTGACTTAGGCAAATCATCGACTACCACAGCTTCTACTGTCTTTTTCCTGTTTCCTAGACCAACAGTGAATCTGGCTAGGTCATATTTCTGCTTACCAGAACTTTGGAAAAATCCAGCTATTTCTAACTGTATTTTGGCATGGGGTTGTTTATTCAGTTTTTGCAACACTGTTCGTCTTATGAAAGACCTTTGTGATCCTTGATCAAATAGTGTTAGCACCTTGGTTTAGTTTTTTTTTAGTTTGATATCTTTATTATGCACCCCATACCCATCCTGTGGGCGGTAGTCAAAAGATTACAGAGGTACATAATGGGTCCAGGGACTGGACCTCAAAGTTTGATAGCTGAGCAAGTTACAAAGGTAATGAACTCAGATGGTCACAATCATGACAAGTTACAAAGGTATTTGCAGATTACAGAGGTATATATAGGGTCCAGAGACTGGGCCCCAAAGTTTTGATAGCTGAACAAGGTACAATGGTAATTAATTCACTAGTTACAAGGTAATGAATCATGTAAGTAAATTTACTTACGTCTGTACATGGTTGCACTCATGAACAAATTATAAAGCAATGAGCAATCTATTAGTCTACACCCAGCCACAACTGTAATGAGTTATTGGTGCAAATTTTAATTGTTGGGTCACACACACACACATATACATATACACATACACACGCATACATGTATATACATACACACATACACATACACACATGTACATACACACACACACACACACACCCGTGTCAATGCTTTATTTACAGGGAGCAAAGTCAGGGTATTTTTCCAGAATGGTCTGTAATATACCACTGTGGATAAAATACTTTGACATATCTTGAACATTTCTGAATGAGTAGTCTCTGAATTCATTAATTTTATCGCACTCCAGTACATAATGACGCAGGGTGTGACAATAATCCAACTGGCAAAGTTTACATCTTGTTTGGTCTACATCTGGTGGTGGTGATTTAACCTGCCAAAGATACTTGTAACCCAGCCGGAGGCGGGCGGTAGTGACATCCAAGAGTCTGCTTATTTTGTTGGATGCACCATAGACATGTGGCTCCTCCTGCATGATAGAATGATGATAGATGGACTGACTGGTGTCAAACTCCCTGAGTCTTAAGTCAATAAAATTCAGTTGAAGTTCTTTTCGTATTATTGTTCTCAAACTGCTAACTGACAAGCCAAGATTGTAATCTATCCCCTCTTTGAAAGCATAAAACTTAGCCAATTTATCAGTTCTATCATGCATCTGAAGACCAATGTGAGATGGAATCCACAGCATGTGCACTCTGACTCTACTATATGTTTTGTGTAATTTATGTGATAACTCTACTCGAGCTATTGGGAGAGCAGTCGATTTAGACTTATCTCTCACATTTAATGCTGTTGTTTGTTGACTTCCTGACTCTGTAGAAGTCGGTTGTTCAGCATAAGTGCTTGGGCATAATGCTGTATGATGCATTCCCTTGCATTTAAAACACTTCTTCAGTGAGCATTTACCTCCCTTGTGTTCACCTAAACACTTAGTGCACCTTTTCAGCTGTTGAGCACGTTGTTTCCGTGCCTCCATTGTTGTGTATTGAATGCAATACTGTGCCCAATGTGTTCCATCACAAAGTACACATTTTGGAGTACGTTTATGTGTGACAGTCTGTTTACTGTCTGTTGTGTTCACAGCTTGATAAGTGCCTACATGGGATTTCCCATTATGTGGTTTAGTGGGAGTAGGTACACTCTTCTTGTACTGAGTTGAAGGTTTATTATCCACAACAGGATTAGTGGATTTCTCATCTTGTCTCGTTGCTTGCATGCATGAGACTATTGTTTGTAAACCCTTGCTAATTTCTTCACAAGTGAAATAGTGTTTATTGAACATAATATTTAAACGTTCAATGGTTTGTGTTGACAGTTTATCTTGTATAATACCACTGATAAACCAGTCACATTGCCTTAGATCATATTTAACTCCTAGAGTTCTAAGACTATTGTCTAATGTGATTCTAAATGACTGTAAGTCTGAAAGACAATGTTTGGGTGGTTTCAAGCTTGATATTAAGACTGCATGTCTAACCCTGGCTTTGTCAGCATCAAGATAATTATCTGCTAAAACACGTAAAGCTAGAGCATAATTGCCTTTGACCACCGGAAATGATTTAATCAGTTCATAGGGTTCACCTTTCACGAGATATCTGAGATAATTGAACTTAGCTATCTCATCTATGTCAGTACGTGAATTCACTAAAGAATTAAATCCACTAATGAACTCTTCATAATCATTACCTTCAAAAATAGGCATAGCCAATTTAGGAAGAGTTGGTAAGGTAACACCAGGTGTGACAGGTGTCTGACCACTGGCTGTAGGTCTCTGTGACAAAGTTTTGCGGCAGATAGCCTGTATTCCTGTCCACCTTAATTGTTGTCCACTAAAGGCATCCAAGACATCTTTAATTTCTTCCTCTGTCGGATTGGAATCTAGAAATTCCTTTTCGTATATCTCGTAGCCTGAATTAATGATTTCCAGACGTTTATTAAATAATTGAGATTTAATTTCCAACTGATCATAGTCTATATTTGTGTCTTGGGTTAAACCTATACAGACTGAAATTAATTGCTCCAATTGAGTAATTTTCGTCTGTAATGTGTTGAATTTTGTGGTTAATGACGACATTTTGCTAGTATAATGACTAACAGCACACTTAGAGTGTTTAAAAACTCCAGCTGAGTTTGTTTTGACTGCGTCAGCACACTACTGACCCACTAACCGTGTCTTTCAAGGTCAGTGGCCTTGAGGTGCAGAGTACATATGGACGAAACAACATGAAGGTTTGTTTATGTCCTGAATTGCTGTCTCAGCTAAACTGAGTCTCAGCACTGACGTCACTTCACACATGAAAATATTTCACTGTATACATTACACATATATATTCAATGTTTATATACATACATATGTCACTGTTACAATGTTAATTAATATGAAAGTTTAAACTTAATATCACTTCCTATATTATATAAGAGACAAACATAATACAGTTTCTTCTCTTAATTTGTGTCTATAAACATTATAAACACTGTGTGTATAAATAAACTGTTTATACTATACACATTCACAGACCAGCTGTACGCCAGTCAATCTGCTTCTCTGCTGACTTAAGCAGAAATTGAAGTGTTGCTCCCGCGTGGGTGAGTGGGGTAGTGGGGGAGTGGCCCCCCAGAAGTACTGTCCCCCAACCTTGGGTGACCCGACTACCGTTTTCTTCTTGGGTGTCGGGTGAGCGCCTGCCAGCTCGCGTTTTCTATACCTCGCGAGAGCTTCCCATACTCTTTGAATGAGAGTATGGACCCATATATTCTGGTTTCGTCTGTAAAAACAATAGTTTTACAGCTTTTCTCGAAGGACCTTGGATCGTAGACATTTATACACTGTAGTATAAGTCTCTGGACCACCATGTGGCCACTTTCCTGGTTCGAATACGATCAACGTTCGATTCGTAATGACCAAACTTCCGGTTCGTAATGAACAAACCTCCGGTTCGTAAGGACCAATATCCGGTTCGTAAGGACCAATATGTGGAGGCTGGGCTCCTACGATAACGTGGACTGTATGTTACTTATCTTCTTGATGAATCCAAGATGTCGCAGCCGCCACCAACACCTTCTCAGGGGATCCATCTATGGCCTCTATCTCCACAGGGCTGTAAGGTAAACATCAAGTGATTATAATTATTGCCCCAAAGGAGCATATGTCCATATTTCAGTCTTAGATGGACTGAAAGACGTTTTGCTCACTGTTTTGGACTGAAAAGTCCACGCATAACCGCCGTCCCTAGGTAAAAATTTGAATGTTCTTGAATACAAGAACTGCGCAGTCCCCTGTTTTGACCAGAACATCAAATTCTTACCTTGCTCGTGTAACTTTGAGCGATGGTGTTGGCTCCACCATATACGGCGGAAATGCTGTCTTGATTGTAGAATGCCGCTGAAGAATCACCGTCTTGTTTCGATGGAGTTCACTTGCGATTGTGTCTACGTTTCTCCTTTTTGCAGTCTGAAGCTGCGCACACTTCTGAATATACTGCAATGTTGATGTTATACACTAAACGCGCTGGAACAGAGTTCTTATCTTATTTCCCGACGTTAGTGGAGATTAAATGATATAACGGACGCGAACGAGTAATGTCTATGTTGATTTACGTCGCCTCGCGCCGCATGACCACTAGAGTCGTATGACCCGTTCTTGCGGTGGCCAAATTCAATCTGACCCCTCATGCTGCCTTGTGCAGCCTCGTGCAGCCATGTGGTGCCACGAGGTGCCTCGTGGTGCTGTGGTCAGCACAATTCGTGACACACTGTTGACAGTACATCTGGCTTGAATTAAATTGTTTATGCAGCCAGACGTGCCTCCTCTGGCCCTTTCCTAAGGGTGGAAAGGGTGAGGGCCCTTACCAAGAGTAGTAAGGGCGCATACCCCCCTCCTTTGGAGAATTTTCTCCACAAGAATTTAAGGAATTAATTACTTTACTTAGCAGTCTCCCAGGCAATCAACGGAAGAGTTTATTACAACAGTTTAAGAAAACACATATAAGTTGTATTAGTGAGATTTTCAAGAATTTGATCAAGAATAAAATACCGCTAGATCCAAAAATATTTAAAAAGTACAAGAATGAGATTAGAGCATTAGCTTGTAAGAAAATTGGTTTTCAACGTAAAAAGAAATATTTGTTGAGTATCAGAGGTGGAAACCTTTTAAGTATTATATTACCTCTAGCAGTAAATATTATTTCTAGGTTGTTTAATAAATCATGAAAGAATTCTATCTTGTACCAACTTCAGTTATGAAACGGAAACCCTCCCTGGAGTTTTTAAAATCGGGAGGTGATATGAATTTAGAAGGGGGAGGTAGATGTTCAAAGCGTGGGATTAAATGCCAGCGTAATCCCGTCAGAGAAGTTAACACACCTGCGCTTGATTCAGTAAAACCTCAGAAAACCCCAGATTTGTCTAAAATTCAATATTTTTATAGAATATTTCATATTATTTTCGAAAAATACATGAAACATTAAAAAGCTCAGAAAAATGTGCTAAAATCGTATTTTATTGCATATTTCCCTCAAAACAAAGTTTGATGCACATAAGAGTGGCTGCGCGAAATATAGAATATGTGAAATCAATGTTGGATTTATTGAAAAGGAATCCTTTGGTGAATTGGGATGAGAATGGTGACCTTCTTGCCCCCATAACTGGACGTAATATTATTGAAATATTAAATGTGTTATCAGAAAATAGTGTGAAATCAGCGAGAAGAATCGAATCTGATCACTTATCAGAAATAAAGCATTTATTAAATATATCAGGTATACATTTCGATTTTGTGAGGAATCCAAAAGTGAGAAGACAATTATTGCATAAAGGAGGAGGTGCAACGCGAGAGGAATCACCGTGGATAACATATTAGGTGAGTATATAAGTTCTGTAATTATGTGTTTTTACTCAGTCTGGGTTATAAGAGTGTCGAGATGGCTGAACGTCTTCTATACGTCTGTCTGGGTTATAAGAGTGTCGAGATGGCTGAACGTCTTCTATACGTCTGTCTGGGTTATAAGAGTGTCGAGATGGCTGAATGTCTTCTATACGTCAGTCTGGGTTATAAGAGTGTCGAGATGGCTGAACGTCTTCTATACGTCTGTCTGGGTTATAAGAGTGTCGAGATGGCTGAATGTCTTCTATACGTCAGTCTGGGTTATAAGAGTGTCGAGATGGCTGAACGCCTTCTATACGTCAGTCTGGGTTATAAGAGTGTCGAGATGGCTGAACGTCTTCTATACGTCAGTCTGGGTTATAAGAGTGTCGAGATGGCTGAACGCCTTCTATACGTCAGTCTGGGTTATAAGAGTGTCGAGATGGCTGAACGTCTTCTATACGTCAGTCTGGGTTATAAGAGTGTCGAGATGGCTGAACGTCTTCTATACGTCTGTCTGGGTTATAAGAGTGTCGAGATGGCTGAACGTCTTCTATACGTCAGTCTGGGTTATAAGAGTGTCGAGATGGCTGAACGTCTTCTATACGTCAGTCTGGGTTATAAGAGTGTCGAGATGGCTGAACGTCTTCTATACGTCAGTCTGGGTTATAAGAGTGTCGAGATGGCTGAACGTCTTCTATACGTCAGTCTGGGTTATAAGAGTGTCGAGATGGCTGAACGTCTTCTATACGTCAGTCTGGGTTATAAGAGTGTCGAGATGGCTGAACGTCTTCTATACGTCAATCTGGGTTATAAGAGTGTCGAGATGGCTGAACGTCTTCTATACGTCAGTCTGGGTTATAAGAGTGTCGAGATGGCTGAACGTCTTCTATACGTCTGTAGTGATTCCAGTGTTGATTTATTTCCCACCAATACATCCTCGGCTTTCATTAATAAATTATATGATCCCATTATATTAGATAATAAAATTGATTATGAGGTTGCTCTGAAAAATATAATTTATCCCAAGACGCATTATATACCACAAAAGAATTTGAATATATGTATTAAATATGAGAAATCTACATTAATGAAATTTATTCATAAAATTGATATGAGCAAAATTATTGGAGGTGATATGGCGAGGATTTTAGAAGTGATAAATGAGGACATTAATGATAATATGTTAGGCCCAGTTAAAAGAACTACAGGTATTATCATCCCCAAAAATTCAATTGTGTTCACTTATCACCCTGGAATAAACAGAGTAGTTATTAACTTGAAAAAAAAATTATACTACCCTCGAATATTAAAAGCGGTTATGTGGGGTTGGAATTTGATAGAGAAGGATGTGATATGTTGGGGTTCACAGTGTTGGGGTTCACAGTGTTGGGGTTCACAGTGTTGGGGTTCAGTGTTGGGGTTCACAGTGTTGGGGTTCACAGTGTTGGGGTTCACAGTGTTGGGGTTCACAGTGTTGGGGTTCTCAGGTAATGAAACTCTGTATGTCTTTACCAGTAAAAATGAAATTATTTGTAACGAGTCTGGTGTGAAGGCAGTAAACCCACCCGATCCTGAATCAGGTATTAATTATATGTTAATATATAGTGATCTGATTGATCCCATTAATTTTGGGGATCAGTTGGTATCTCTTTTAGGGGTAGTTGATATTAATACATTAAGATCTAATTACGACCCCACAATGTATAAACCCCTCAATAAAAAGATAATTGATCAAGTGTCTATTAAGCTCGCTGATCAGAAAGGAAGATTTATTCAATATAATGAAAAGTCTTCTACTGTATGTGTACTTCATTTGAGACCTATAAAACGAGGGTGAATGATCAAGTTGAGTTAATATTGTACGACCCGTCAAGATGAGAACGAGTTTCTCTCCTCCTTCAGTGGAATCATTCCTGAAACTCTTTGATACTTCGAGAGTGAAAGGGGGAGGTTTGGATGATATCATATTATATAAAGCTAGAGGGAGGGGTGGGGGATTATTGACATTTCTGAGTGGGATGGCCAGAAAAGCATTACCATTCTTATTGAATACCTTTGCCCCGGGAGTATTACAATATATACAAAATGTGTTGAACGATGTTAATAGCGGTATTGCATTAAAAAATTCAGCAAGGAATAGAGGTGTAGAAACATTGAAGGTGTTGGACAAAAATTATTATCCGGAGGAAGTAGAAAAATTGGTTTGAAACGATTGAAAATTAACAATAAAAGAAAATGGAATGTTTAATTTACTTCAGTTTATTGTTAGCTTTCATAACGTTAATATGTCGGCTGGTGCTCTATACGTTACACCGGGGGGCTCAACGCCCCCGTTCCCAGTTATACTCATTCGATAACTGACGGTTTCCCAAAATTACCAGGACACACCATTATTGAATCTTCAATAGCATCAAGGCGCACCTGTGAAGTATTACCTGTAAATCAGGGTTCTGATAAATTTCTCGAATTTAGAATACAAAGTTCAGAAGGTCATTTTTTAGACTTAACGAGTCTAACAATGGAAATGAACATCAATATAACAAAGGAGGATGGGAGTGCATTGGCGGATGAAGATAAGGTGGTATTTGTGAATTCTATAAGTCAAACAATATTCAAATCTGTGTGTTTGTATCTCAATGAACAGATAATAGAATCGAATCCATTTTATTCATATATGGGTTATATTAAACTGCTTAAGCACTTATCACCGTCGAAATTAGATACATTGGGAAGAATAACTTTCTTTCGAAATAAGGACACATCGAGTAGTACTATTACAACGACTGATTTTGACGCTATTAAGAAAGATGAAGGTAAATTATCGAATGAAGTGAATACTTGTTTCCCTTTGATGTTGGATGTGAGTAGTGTCCAGGAATATGTCTTGGATAGTGTCGAATGTCGATTGAGACTTGAATTGCACTCACCAGCATGGGCAATTATGACACCATTAACTGATAAAAAGTATAAATATAATATTAATTCGATAAAATTATGGATCGATAAAGTTATTCCTTATACGAATGCATTAATTGCATTAAATTCAAGTATGAGGATAAACCCACATGGGTGTGAGTATCTATTCAAGAAGACATTATTTAAATCATATATTCTCACCTCGAATCAAACGCAGTTGATCGCAGATAATCCTTGGGGTCAAGTAATACCCGATATATTATTTATTATATTAGTTGACATGAAGTCATATGATGGAGGATATAATTTTAATCCATTATATTTTCAACATGAAGATTTAACGTATTTCGGGGTAACAGTTAATTCAGAAATGATTCTTAATATTGATTGTAAGTTCCCTACACATGCGAGTAGGTTATATTACACAACCTTGAAATCTCTGGGTTTGGAGACTGACCATCTGATTACATATAAGACCTTTGTCGAAGGCAGAACTATATTAGGTGTTGACCTGAGAAGTGAGCAGGTTAAGAATGCCATAGCTGTTGAGAAGAATGGTAATTTGAGAATAGTTATGTCATTTGGTGAACCGAAAGAGGAGAATAGAATTTGTCTGATGTTTGGTGAAACTAATGCGATTTTAAATATAAATCAAAATAGATCAGTAATAATACATTCGCGAGTATAGACCATGAATTGTGAAGAGATAAATATTGCCTCGCAACACCATACGGGAAGATATGCCACATATATGGGGTGTTTTGCCGCAAATAATATAACCGAAATTATTATGAGGATAGAGGATAAGCCGGTAATATTTATCGTAAATATATTGAATGACCAAGATGAAAATATGGGTCATTGGATTACTATATATGTGAACAAACATATGTTAATATGCTTAGATAGTTTTGGAATGGATTTGGAACATTATACGAATATATATGAGAAAATTATATATAAGAGAAAATTAGTATATGGTATTAATCGAAGGATTCAGCATGAAAAATCTCTGGTATGTGGGATATACGCCATATATTTTGTGTATAAATTAACAAATTATAATGTAAAGAAAATTTTACCGTATTTATTTAAAGATTTTAGTAGAAATACATTAAAGAATGATCAATATATAATGAAATATGCATATGATCATTTCAATATGCCTCCATGTACAAGTGTATTTGCTAATAAATCAATGTGGAATTATGAAAATTTGTGTAAAATATTAGAATTATCGTACAGTGGATAGACCCCTGAGAGGCGGGGCATAGGTCGCAGCACTGGGAGCACTGGGTCACATCCAGGGACAAGTTCACTGACATACCAGGCCAGGATGAATCCAAACCAATATCCCGTTGGAGGTGTCTATGACGATGGAAGACAACATGTTGGAATAATAATCATAGACCATCTATAGTAAATGGTAAGTCTACCTTATTCTTCTAATATTGAAAAATCTTTTAATGAAAATCTTCTATTATTGAAAAATGTGTACCTTATTCTTCTAATATTTGAAAAATCTTTTGCCAGGTACAGATATAATGAGGATGTTAGAAAATATCCGTGAACCAAGAAATCCTTGGCTTATGGACACCCTGATATTCCACCATCTAAACGTAGCAAAATAGACTGATCCCCCTGTGTTGAGCTGGAGAAAATGCTCAGAATTTTTTGAAGAGTCTTTTACCATGTTAATGTATCTGTTACCTGAAAATTGTGTATGTATTAATAAAATAAAATGTATCTTTCTATATTAATAAATATATGACGAAAATGTGTATTAGTGTTATCCTACATTTAATAAGAGGGACACAGTGACCCAACTTGAATCAACCTGTTGTACTCCCCGTGTTTTAGCTTGTCCTTTTAGTTCATTTTAACTTAGAGAGAGGAAATACTGTGACGTCACGGGTGAACATCACGTGACGTCATACCTGGGCTTGCTTGAATGAACTTGTAGGGGAGACCCCATAAGGGAGACCTCAATCTTGATCCAAGGAGATGGAGGGATGATAGAAGTAATATTGAAAAACGAAAAAATTTCTACCATACCCCATAGGGGGTTATACAAAATGCTTGCCCCATAGGGGATCTCAAAACTTGATCCAAGGAGATGGAGGAATGATAGAAGTAATATTGAAATCGAGAGAATTTTTTTACCATACCCCATAGGGGATTATCGAGAAAAATGAATTTTGAAAAAATGAAAATTTAAAAAATAAACTCAAAAAAAAAAAATTTGAAAAAAAAAATATATTGAAAAAAAAAAATTGAAAAAAAAAATTGGGGGTGAAGGGGCGTGGGGTAGGGATGCGGGGGTCGAGGGGGTCGAGGGGGTTCGGGGCTGCTCGGGGCGAAAGGGAAAAAAATGAACATCGGGAGGGTGGGGGGGGTTCCGTGCGCACGGCGGCCATCTTGCGTCGCTCTAGCAGAATGACTACTACCGAGGGGGGGGGGGGGTTCGGGGCTGCTCGGGGCGAGAGGGGAAAAAAATGAACATCGGGATGGTCCGTGCGTGCGCACAGCGGCCATCTTGCGTCGCTCTGGCAGAATGACTACTACTCACCATCAACCCTAAAAGACCAAGTCACCCAACTGAATAAGAACATCATAGAAGAAAGATCACGAGTGGATCTACAACTTACCGATGTCATCAACAACTTCCAAGACCATAATGACCAACAACAGCTAAGTGACGCTGTTGTAGTTAATAGCAAACATCTTCCACCTACAGTCACCCAAGAGACATGCATGGAGGCCACCCTACAACTTTTCAAGGACCACCTTAGCCTAAACATATGTAGTGATGAACTAAAAGATTGCAAACTGATGGGCTACCAAGCAGGGAAAAAAACAGTGCTATTAAAATTCAATACCAGCTTGCAAAGAAACAACCTACTAAAAACATCCATAGCTATGAAATCTGATGTTTACGTTAATGAATGCCTTACCAAAACAAGACAAAACCTCCTTTATCGATTAAGAAAATTACGCAATGCCCAAAAAATTCATCAGTGCTTTGTGAGGGATGGTAAAATCGCAGTTAGGAAACAGCCCACTGGGAAGAGGTATTTCATCTCTACAGAATATGAACTAAAAACATTCCTGAGTGAGGCTGGGTTAACAGAATTAGAATAATATGTAGTAAACCCCCTGTCCACAATTAGTGTTATGAATCATCTATAAATTTTGTTCCCCAAAAATTCTAATACCCTCTTACCATTAAATTTTCACTTTTATATCCAACTACCATTCTACCTCATAGTCTTAATTCTACCTCATAGTCTTAATTCTACCTCTTAGTCTTAATTCTACCTCATAGTCTTAATTCTACCTCATAGTCTTAATTCTACCTCATAGTCTTAATTCTACCTCATAGTCTTAATTCTACCTCATAGTCTTAATTCTACCTCATAGTCTTAATTCTACCTCATAGTCTTAATTCTACCTCATAGTCCTAATTTGTATTTAATAACTACAAAATCCCCTTATTATTCAAGCTTTATTGCCCAATTTTTATTTTAAAGTTATTATTGCCCCATTTTTTTTTATACTTCATTGCTCAATCTTATTTTATACCTTTATTTTTATTAACCTACCATTGCCAAAGATCCAAGCTTCCATATACAGCTACAACATCATTGAACTATCTTAACCAATTATACTTTTTAATAACCTGTGGCAAATATCCCATTTTACTTATTTTAATATCTACTGTATACCATTCTTTGCCCCTCTTTATATTTTTATTATACTTTTATATAAACCTGTATTATACCTTTATATCTATTGCAACTATTCTCTAGTGCAATTACAAGTAACAGTCTGGTGCTACTTTACTCTATAACTATCTTATAACTACCTTATTATCTTGTTAATATCATAGGTAATATCTAGTTTACCTAATTACATTCTAGCTTATTAAATAACCAACACCAAACTCACTGGTGCTACCCAATTTTGCAATTTAAACTTAATAGTTTATATCTAAATTTTTAATTTTTTACTATACTTTATTTCATTATAGCTTAATACATAACCAATACCAGACTCATTGGTGCTACCTTATTTTTATTAATTATATCTTATTAGTTTATATCTAAATTTTTATTTCATACTAGCTTAATACATACTCAATACCTAGTCCATTATGTTTATATGTTACTATACTCTATTTGACCAATGTGCATTAGTTATATACTTATCAAAACATCCCCTTACTACAGATATCAGTACTATAACTCACCACACTATATGTGATATAACAAAATTACTATTTAACCTAAATGATGAATGATCACGTCGACCCTGATCTAAACCTATTTAATCAAACACCCATTCAAAATTTACTGGAAAATAACTGCCTCTACTACACAGCATCACAAGCCCACACTGTCCTAAACACTACTAAAAGTATAACAGTTCTTAACTACAACGTCCGATCCTTAAGCAAACACTATGATGACCTCCTTGCCCTCCTTGGTTCCCTAAAGACAACCTTCACATGTATTGTCCTTACTGAAACTTGGCTTAAGCAGGATACAATAGATATCTACTCGCTGCCAGGATACACAGCAATACACAACTGCAGACCACATCAAGTTGGGGGAGGTATTGCAATCTATTACTCTAATGAAATATCCTGTTGTGACACCACTTGCTATAATTATGAATATGGAGAATATATTTTTGCTAATTTTACTGCACAAAATCTTAAGACTCCCATAATAATCAGGGCCATTTACCAGATGCCTCATACAAACATCCCAAATTTTAGCGATCAACTAAAAACGCTAATAACAAACAACCAAATGAACAAACACCACCTTATCTTAGCTGGAGACTTCAACATCAACCTTGGCCAACCAGATGACCAGCCAGTAACCGATTTCATCAACAATATGAACAACACACTTCTCATACCAACAATAACCAAACCAACCAGGCTTACTGAGATGAGTGCATCCATAATCGACCATATATGGACCAATATCCTAGCCCCCCTTAAATCGGGGATAATAACAGACAGCACCACAGACCACTACCCTACCTTCCTCTTAACAAACATTAGTAAACCGCCCCTAGAATACACCAAAGTTTCATTTAGACTCCATGACCAGGCATCAATAAATAACTTCACAGCAGAGCTAGAGACGGTTGACTGGGCTATAGAATTCTTAAATGCCAAGGGTATCGATGATTGGACAGACAAATTTCTTAATAAATTACATAGACTATACAACAAACATTGTCCTATAAAAATGAAACAGATTACGAATAAACGGCTAGGCTGCCCATGGCTAACTAACAGCTTACTAAAATCCATTAACAAGAAACATCAATATGAGAAGCAATACAGACGGAGATTCATACATAAGGAGTTTATTAAACACTATTCATCAGTTCTCACCAAACTAATAAAAAAAGCCAAACAATTGTACTACTCCAGCAGATTCACTGAAACAAGAAGAGATATAAAAAAGACCTGGAAAACACTCTCACAAATTATGGGCACCCACAAACTGAAAAAAACTAGGGATATTGTCCTAACTAAACCAAACGAAACACCACTACAGCCTATTGATACAGTAAACAAGATAAAGGACTTCTTCTCAACCATAGGATCAAATCTTGCCAGTAAAATCCCAGATACCAATGCCCGAGCAAGAGATTACCTAGATGGGAATTTCCCATCCTCCTTATATCTTGCACCTACTGAACCCACTGAAGTCACCATGATGATCAAGTCACTTAAAAATAAATCAGGGCATCTGTCTCAAGTTCCACCCTTATTATACAAACGAGCCACTCATGTCCTTTCATATCCTATTTCATTACTTTTTAACAAATCATTAGAAACTAGCACTTTCCCAACACTACTCAAAACAGCACAATCCGTCCCACTAACAGAATATTTGCTCAACCCAACCTTCAATGCCACCCAAGAAATAAGCTTTGACAATTCTACCCACTCATGTGCGAGTCCCACTCAAATCCAACCCCTCTCACTCATGAATTTATCCAACCTAAATTTCAAACTACCCAAGGTCCCAGCTTCAATAACCCCACTAGGCAGACTGTTCCACTCATCAACTACCCTATTTCCAAACCAATACTTTCCTATATCCTTTCTAAATCTAAACTTATCTAACTTGAATCCATTATTGCGGGTTCTCTCTTGGAGAGATATCCTCAAGACCTTATTTATATCCCCTTTGTTAATACCCATTTTCCACTTGTATACCTCGATCATGTCTCCCCTCATTCTACGTCTTACAAGTGAATGTAATTTAAGGGTCTTCAATCTTTCTTCGTAAGGAAGATTTCTAATGCTATGTATTAATTTAGTCATTCTACGCTGAATGTTTTCCAACGAATTTATGTCCATTCTGTAATATGGAGACCAAAACTGAGCTGCGTAATCTAGGTGAGGCCTTACTAATGATGTATAAAGCTGTAATATAACCCCTGGACTTCTGTTGCTAACACTTCTTGATATATATCCCAGTAATCTATTTGCCTTATTACGTACGCTTAGGCATTGCTGTCTTGGTTTAAGGTTGCTGCTTACCATCACCCCCAAGTCCTTCTCGCAATCTGTATGGCTAAGTTCTACATTATTTAACTTATAAGTGCTTGGGTTATGGACACTCCCGAGCTTCAGAACCTTGCATTTATCTACATTGAATTGCATCTGCCACTTTTCTGACCACGAATTAAGTTTGTCTAAATCTTCCTGAAGTTCTATGACATCCTACCTATCTTTGTGTCGTCGGCGAATTTGCTCATATCACTAGTAATTCCCTCGTCAAGGTCATTGATATATATTATAAATAACAATGGGCCTAAGACTGATCCCTGTGGAACACCACTTGTTACAAGTCCCCATTCGGATTTAACCCCATTTATGCACACTCTCTTATTAGTGTCTTCCTGTGTGAAAACCGAGAGAAAATAATTATTAAAAATAGAGCACATATCATTCTCCTTGTCAGTAAGATGCCCAGAGTTATTTTTAAGGGGACCTATTTTATCCCTAACTTTTGTTCTATAAACCTGGAAAAAACTTTTTGGGTTAGTTTTTGAATCCCTAGCAACTTTAATTTCATAGTCCCGTTTAGCTTTTCTTATACCCCTTTTAATGTCCCTCTTAATGTCAGTATACTGATTTATAAGATGACCCTCACCTCTATTTATGCGCCTATAAATTCCTTTCTTCTGCCCTAAAAGATATTTGAGCGTATTATTCATCTATTTTGGGTCATTTCTACTTGATCTAATTTCTTTATATGGGATAAATGTTCTTTGGGCTGCCTGTATAGTGTTAAGAAAGCTGTCATATTGATAGCTCTCTTCGTTACCCCAGTCCACAGTTGATAAGTGTTCTTTAAGCCCATTATAATCTGCTAAGCGAAAGTCTGGGACTGTTAATGAATTATCCCTACTATCATACATCCATTTAATGCTAAAGGTAATTGACTTGTGGTCGCTCGTGCCGAGTTCGTCTGTAATTTCTAAATTATTAACAAGGGATTCCTTGTTTGCCAGAACCAAGTCAAGTAGGTTATTTCCCCTTGTAGGTTCTGTCACAAACTGCTTCAAAAAACAATCCTGAACTACTTCTAAAAAGTCGTTTGATTCTAAATTACCTGTCAAGAAATTTCAAACAATCTGACTAAAGTTAAAGTCCCCTAGAATCACTACGTTATCATGCCTTGTGGCCTTAACAATTTCCTCCCAAAGTAGTTTCCCTTGTTCCCTATTTAAGTTTGGAGGACGATATATCACGCCTAAAATCAATTTTTCACACCCCTCTGAAAATTCTATGCAGACAGACTCTGTATGCATTATTTCAGACTTTATACCCGTTTTTATGCAACAATTTAAATGATCACGGACATAGAGTGCCACCCCACCCCCTTTCCCGATACTTCTGTCTACTTGGAACAATTTAAAACCCTGAATGTGACATTCAGCAGGCATGTCCCGATTTTTCATATTAAACCACGTCTCAGTTAATGCAAAAACATCAATATTACTTGCACTTGCAACTAATCTCAATTCGTCCATCTTATTTCTCGCACTACGACTATTAGTATAAAAAATGTTAAGAAAACCTCCCTTCTCTTAACTCTTCTTGTTCATTTCTGTTTTTTCACTATACTTATTGCTGTCCTTGTCACCTAGTGCTACTGACTCTCCAATATCCACCTTATTCTGCCTATTACTAGTTCCCCTAAAATTCATAAAATTACTACACTGGGACTTCACTGTTTTCCCCCCATAACCCATACCTCTAACTTTTTCTAGTTTAAAGCCCTAACAGCTCCCTCCACTGCAGTTGCCAGTGCCTCCACCCCAGACCTAGATAAGTGAACCCCATCCCTGGCATACATGTCATTTCTGCCATAGAAGAGGTCCCAGTTGTCAATGAATGTTACTGCATTTTCCTTACAGTATTTGTCCAGCCAGCATTTGACACCAATTGCCCTGGACAACCATTCATTTCCAACTCCTCTCCTTGGCAAAATACCACATATGACAGGGTTCCCACCCTTCTTCCTAATTCTGTCTATTGCTGACCTATAGCTGCTAATCAGCTCCTCACTCCTACGCCTGCCAACATCGTTGCCTCCAGCACTGAGACAGATAATAGGATTGCTCCCATTACCTCTCATGATGTCGTCCAGACGGCTAACAATATCCTTCATCCCAGCCCCAGGATAACACACCCTCTGCCTCCTATTCCTATCCTTAAGACAAAATTCCCTATCCATAAACTTAATCTGACTGTCCCCAACTAAAACAATGTTCTTACCTCGACTGGCGGTGTGCATGACGTTCTCGACGGTCTTTGTAGAGATGGTCTTCGCTGGGATGTCTTCACATTCGTCTGATAACAAGGAAAAAGAGTTCCTGGTTTTCACAGCAGTATCCTGGACCTTCTTCAACTTCAGCTTCATCCCTTCAGATCCGACTAGCATCCATTCGTTGGTCTGATCATCGGCGACATTGTTCCGGGGATAATCCTTGCATATACCCTTCAAACGTTGAATTTCTCTTCTAGCTTCCGGTAATTCCGTCTTAAGCTGGAGATATAGCTGCTCGTAGTCGAGGGAAGCCATCATCCAATCTCAGGTAGCTAAGAACGGAAGCACAGTAGAAAAGTCTTCACGAACACAGTAGAAAAGTCTTCACATAAGCAGTATAATGTGATCCTTTATTGACAACGTTTCGCCCACGCAGTGGGCTTTATCGAGTCACAGACAGACTCTGATAAGTTTAAAACATATTATATCAATAAAGGGGTAACTCAAAACAATTGTCAACTAGTAAGTGTATCTCATGACTTCGTGCAAAAAGAACTAAGCAGGTTAAACCCAACTAAGAGCACCGGACCTGATAACATCCCGTCTAAGTTCCTAAAAGATGGTGCCTCTGAACTGGCAATTCCCATTGCTCACATAATAAATCTATCCATCACCACAAATACGTACAGTACCAGAGGGGTTCAAGGAGGCCAGAGTTACTCCTATCTTCAAGAAAAATAGTAGGTCCGATGTCAGCAACTATAGGCCTGTTAGTATACTCAGTGTAATATCCAAAATTCTAGAGAGGGCGGTGTACTGTCAAGTAGTGAAGTATCTTAGTGACAACAACATTCTTCATAGTTACCAATCAGGCTTTAGGAGATCTTACTCAACCGACACCTCCCTAATTAATCTGATGAATTACATGAGAACTGAAATGTCGATAGGGAACCTAATAGGAATGGTAACTTTAGACTTGCAAAAGGCCTTCGATACTGTCAACCACAATGTATTATGTAAGAAACTTCAAGCAATCGGCATCGGTTCCACAGACTGGTTTAAGTCCTATCTTAGCAATAGGAAACAAATTGTCAAAATCAACAAAACAGAATCAGAACCACTGCCGATAGCATGTGGAGTTCCCCAAGGTAGTATTCTGGGTCCCTTATTATTCCTGTGTTATGTAAATGACATGTCCATCAGTGTCAAGTGCAAACTCCTACTGTATGCGGATGACAGTGCTCTGTTAGTGTCAGGTAAAGACCCACAAGATATAGCTAATGTATTAACACTGGAACTAGAGTCCTGCAGCAAATGATTAGTAGACAACAAGTTATCGTTACACCTCGGGAAAACAGAAGTTAGTTTTTATTTTAATATCTTTATTATGCACCCCATACGCATCCTGTGGGCGGTAGTCAAAAGATTACAGAGGTACATAATTGGTACATTGACTGGACTTCAAAGTTTTGATAGCTGAACAAGATACAGCGGTAATGAACTCAGATGGTCACAATCATGACAAGTTACAAAGGTATTTGCAGATTACAGAGGTATATATAGGGTCCAGAGACTGGGCCCCAAAGTTTTGATAGCTGAACAAGGTACAATGGTAATGAATTAACTAGTTACAAGGTAATGAATCATGTAAGTAAATTTACTTACGTTTGTACATGGTTGCACTCATGAACAAATTATAAAGCAATGAGCAATCTATTAGTCTACACCCAGCCACAACTGTAATGAGTTATTGGTGCAAATTTTAATTGTTGGGTCACACACACACACACATATACATATACACATACACATACATTATGCACTTGGTATCTGCAGGCATGGAAAATCTGGGAAATCAGATGGGACATGCAATTATGATCACCCCAGAAAATGCCGTTCCCATATGAAAACAGGCAAATGCAACCTCCCGTCCTGTAAGTTTTTCCACCCTGAAATGTGCCACACATCAATTCAGGAAAGACAGTGCTATAACTTATATTGCCAGGCATACCACCTAAAGGGTACGAGGCGACACAGAACATCCAGACCATGGCAAAGTCAGGGTAGCCACAGCCACTCCGGAGAGAGATGTTTTTTTTTAGAGCCAGGAAGGAAAAAAAGCTGGCAGGAAATGACAGAAATTGTACACCAACTGCAATCATTTCTGGAGTGGAATCACAGTCAGTGCCCTCCACTCCATTACAACAGATATTAGAGCCAGGAAAAAAAGACCCCTCCCCATACCACCAATCCAACTACATTCATCTTTGCTAATATACAGGGTCTAAAGCCAGCAACAAACAACAAGGTACCTTACATTCGTGGACTGCTTACAGAGTCAAATGCTATGTTTGCGGCTTTCACAGAGACCCACATAAGAGATCACTTGGACAATGAAATATGGATCCCGGGCTACAACCTATACAGGTGTGACAAAGTGAACAGGCAAAAAGGGGGGGTTGGCCTGTATATCACAGAGTCACTTATATGTTCAGAACTACTAAATGCCTCAAATGATGTAGTTGAAGTATTAGCAATAAAGGTCGAGAATCAAAACCTGGTCATCGTGGTTGTCTACAAGCCCCCGGATGCAACGTCCCAACAATTCCAGGAACAGCTTCTGAAAATTGACCACTGTCTGGAAAATCTTCCAGCTCCTGCCCCCAACATCTTGCTACTGGGGGATTTCAACCTCAGGCACCTAAAATGGAGGAACATTGCAAACAATGTGGTAGCAGAGGTAACACCAGGAGGCAGCTCAGATGAAAATTCACACATGCATGAACTTTTAAATCTCTGCACCAAGTTCACCTTAAACCAGCAAATAGTAGAGCCCACAAGATTAGAGAATACGCTGGACCTCATCTTCACCAACAAGGATGATCTGATACGAAATGTCATCATATCAAAAACAATATACTCAGGTCACAACATAATAGAGGTCCAGACATGCATGCGGGGAGCCCCAGATCAACAAAATGTGATCAGCCGTGAGGGAGCTTTCTCCAAATTAAACTTCAATAACAAAAACATAAGGTGGGACCAAGTAAACCAAGTCCTAAATGATATAAACTGGGAAGATTGCCTAAGCATCACGGATCCCAACCTATGTCTAGACCAAATTAACTCTGTGGTACTTGAGGTTTGCTCAAGGCAAATTCCCTTAAGGAAAAGGAGGAGAAGATGCAAACTGGAAAGAGAGAGGCGCTCCCTATACAGGCGAAGGCACAGAATAACGGAGCGGCTACTGGAGGCCAATATCTCTGAAATACGTAGGAAGACACTAGTCAGAGAAATAGCAAACATCGAATTAAAACTAAAGGAATCTTATAGGAATCAAGAGACACTTGAAGAACTAAGAGCCATAAATTAAATTGAAAGAAACCCTAAGTATTTCTTTTCCTATGCAAAATCAAAGTCGAGAACAACAACCAGTATTGGGCCCCTACTTAAACCGGATGGGTCCTACACAGATAAGAGCAAGGAAATGAGTGAGTTACTTAAATCCCAGTATGACTCAGTCTTTAGCGAGCCACTAACCAGACTGAAAATCGAAAACCTAAATGATTTTTTTATGAGAGTGCCACAGAACTTGACAGACGCATGCCTTTCTGACATCATCACGACGCCAAATGACTTCGAAAAGGCAATAAATGACATGCCCATGCACTCCGCTCCAGGCAGAGACTCATGGAACTCCGTGTTCATCAAGACCTGCAAGAAGCCCCTATCACGTGCTTTTAACATCCTATGGAGAGGGAGCATGGACACTGGGATCGTCCCGCAGCTATTAAAAACAACAGACATAGCCCCGCTCCACAAAGGGGGCAGTAAAGCAATAGCAAAGAACTACAGACCAATTGCGCTAACGTCCCATATCATAAAAATGTTTGAAAGGGTTCTAAGAAGCAAGATCGCCACCCATCTTGATACCCATCAATTGCACAACCCAGGACAGCATGGGTTTAGAGCAGGCCGCTCCTGTCTGTCCCAACTACTGGACCACTACGACAAGGTCCTGGATGCTCTAGAAGATAAACAGAATGCAGATGTTATATACACAGATTTTGCAAAAGCCTTTGACAAGTGTGACCATGGTGTAATAGCACACAAAATGCGTGATAAAGGAATAACAGGAAAAGTTGGTAGATGGATCTATAATTTCCTAACACGTAGAACACAAAGAGTAGTAGTCAACAGAGTAAAGTCTGAGGCAGCTACTGTGAAAAGCTCTGTTCCACAAGGCACAGTACTTGCTCCCATCCTATTCATCATCCTCATATCAGACATTGACAGGGATATAAGCTACAGTGCTGTGTCTTCCTTTGCAGATGACACCCGAATCTGTATGACAGTGTCCACCGTTGAAGACACTGCAAGACTCCAAGCAGACATAAACCAAATCTTTAAATGGGCTGCAGAAAACAATATGAAGTTCAATGATGAGAAATTTCAATTACTCAGATACGGAAAACGTGAAGAAATTAAAATCTCATCGGAGTACAAAACTAATTCCAACCACACAATAGAGCGAAAAACTAATGTCAAAGACCTGGGAGTGATCATGTCAGAGGATCTCACCTTCAAGGACCATAACAATGTAGCAATTGCATCTGCTCGAAAAATGACAGAATGGATAATGAGAACCTTCAAAACCAGGGATGCCAAGCCCATGTTGACACTTTACAGATAGCTTGTTCTATCTAGGCTGGAATATTGCTGCACACTAACTGCACCTTTCAAGGCAGGTGAAATTGCTGACCTTGAAAATGTGCAGAGAACCTTCACCGCACGCATAAGTGCGATAAACCACCTCAACTACTGGGAACGCTTGAAGTTCCTAAACCTGTACTCTCTAGAACGCAGGCGGGAGAGATACATTATTATATACACATGGAAAATTCTCGAGAGCTTAGTACCAAACTTGCACACAAAAATCACTCCGTACGAAAGCAAAAGATTCGGCAGGCGATGTAACATCCCCCCAATGAAGAGCAGGGGTGCCACTAGCACATTGAGGGACAACACAATAAGTGTGAGGGGCCCAAGATTGTTCAACTGCCTCCCAGCATACATCAGGGGGATTACCAACAAGCCCCTGGCTGTCTTCAAGCAGGCACTGGACAGGCACCTCAAGTCGGTACCTGATCAGCCGGGCTGTGGTTCGTACATTGGACTGTGTGCGGCCAACAGTAACAGCCTGGTTGATCAGGCTCTGGTCCAACAGGAGGCCTGGTCAAGTTCTGTGGCACTCTCATAAATAATTCATTTAGGTTTTCGATTTTCAGTCTGGTTAGTGGCTCGCTAAAAACTGAGTCATACTGGGATTTAAGTAACTCACTCATTTCCTTGCTGTCATCTGTGTAGGACCCATCCCGTTTAAGTAGGGGCCCAATACTGGTTGTTGTTCTCGACTTAGATTTTGCATAGGAAAAGAAATACTTAGGGTTTCTTTCAATTTCATTTATGGCTTTTAGTTCTTCCCGTGTCTCTTGATTCCTGTAAGATTCCTTTAGTTTTAATTCGATGTTTGCTATTTCTCTAACTAGTGTCTCCCTACGTATTTCAGAGATATTGGCCTCCTGTAGCCGCTCCGTTATTCTTTGCCTTCGCCTGTATAGGGAGCACCTCTCTCTTTCTAGTTTGCATCTTCTCCTCCTTTTCCTTAAGGGAATTTGCCTTGAGCAAACCTCAAGTACCACAGAGTTAATTTGTTCTAGACATAGGTTGGGATCCGTGATGCTTAGGCAATCTTCCCAGTTTATATCATTTAGGACTTGAGAGAGTGTGCTGTTTGGCTAAATTATCCAACACGCAAGTTATACTTTTGTACCATACTGATCATTATTACTCTGTTTAATCATCTTCCAGTGGTTGGCCTCGCGTAACCCAAACAACCCCTACAGGTTTCATTAAATGAGTGACACTGGATCTCGTCAGATCCAAGAAATAAGGGAACCATTGACTGGATTCAAAACTGGTATCTTTGTCCGGATTCAATAAGCGGACGGAGTTTTAGGGGACCTTATCAAACTCCCAAACAATAACAATAACTTTTATGAGGTAAGATTGTCCAAACACTTACACATGCAAATAAAATAGATACGATACAAATAGACGGATCACCACTTCAGGGAACCTATTAGTAGAATATACAGTAAAGCTACCAACAAAATCAATCATGAAACCCTGTGTAGTATGCAAACTAACAAGCAAACGTTTCTCTGCATGGATTACATGGAACTTTTGTGGTAAATGCTGCCACGCCCATTGTGTAGACATTCAAGACTCTACTACACGAGATATTAAACAAGGGAAGTGTTTTTGGGTATGTCCAAATGAGACCGAACTGTGGAATAAAATCACATCGATATTAAAAGATGACAACACCAAATCGGACTTCATAAAAAACATGACAGCTTTCTATAACAGTTGGGAAAGTAAAAAATCAGGGCCAGATGGTGCTACCGCCCCTGGTACAGATGTTGAAATGGTAGCCAGAAAATTTAAGAATGGAGAAATAAATGATGGTGACCTGAAGAGGGACAGTAGCTCTAGTGAAATAAATGATGGGGAAACAGGTATAGATAAGGACACACACAAAACAGTGTTACAAACTAGCAATACAATGGTAGATAGTAAACAAGGGGATGCCCAGGGAAATACTGAAGATAAATTACCAGAAACTGATGAAGGCTCCATTGTTAGCTCTAGTAACGAAGACAGACACAAGACAGGAACACACCCACCAATGGGGAACACAGTCACAAAAAAACAGGGCAAACGGAAACCAGGCCTATGTGAATATTATGCACTTGGTATCTGCAGGCATGGAAAATCTGGGAAATCAGATGGGACATGCAATTATGATCACCCCAGAAAATGCCGTGCCCATATGAAAACAGGCAAATGCAAGCTCCCGTCCTGTAAGTTTTTCCACCCTGAAATGTGCCACTCATCAATTCAGGAAAGACAGTGCTATAACTTATATTGCCAGGCATACCACCTAAAGGGTACGAGGCGACAAAGAACCTCCAGACCATGGCAAAATCTGGGTAGCCACAGCCACTCCGGAGAGAGAGGTTTTTTAGTGCCAGGAAGGAAAAAAAGCTGGCAGGAAATGACAGAAATTGTATACCAACTGCAATCATTTCTGGAGTGGAATCACAGTCAGTGGCCTCCACTCCAATACAACAGATATTAGAGCCAGGAAAAAAAAAAAAAAAAACATACCACCAATACCACCAATCCAACTACATTCATCTTTGCTAATATACAGGTTCTAAAGCCAGCAACAAACAACAAGGTACCTTACATTCGTGGACTGCTTACAGAGTCACATGCTATGTTTGCGGCTTTCACAGAGACCCACATAAGGGATCACTTGGACAATGAAATATGGATCCCGGGCTACAACCTATACAGGTGTGACAGAGTGAACAGGCAAAAAGGGGGGGTTGGCCTGTATATCACAGAGTCACTTATATGTTCAGAACTACTAAATGCCTCAAATGATGTAGTTGAAGTATTAGCAATAAAGGTCGAGAATCAAAACCTGGTCATCGTGGTTGTCTACAAGCCCCCGGATGCAACGTCCCAACAATTCCAGGAACAGCTTCTGAAAATTGACCACTGTCTGGAAAATCTTCCAGCTCCTGCCCCCAACATCTTGCTACTGGGGGATTTCAACCTAAGGCACCTAAAATGGAGGAACATTGCAAACAATGTGGTAGCAGAGATAACACCAGGAGGCAGCTCAGATGAAAATTCACACATGCATGAACTTTTAAATCTCTGCACCAAGTTCACCTTAAACCAGCAAATAGATTAGAGAATAGATTAGAGAATACGCTGGACCTCATCTTCACCAACAATGATGATCTGATACGAAATGTCATCATATCAAAAACAACATACTCAGATCACAACATAATAGAGGTCCAGACATGTATGAGGGGAGCCCCAGATCAACAAAATGTGATCAGCCGAGAGGGAGCTTTCTCCAAATTCAACTTCAATAATAAAAACATAAGGTGGGACCAAGTAAACCAAGTCCTAAATGATATAAACTGGGAAGATTGCCTAAGCATCACGGATCCCAACCTATGGGCTTATGGGCTCTGGTGGTCTGGTGGCTAAAGCTCTTGCTTCACACGGCGAGGGCCTGGGTTCGATTCCCAGCCAGGGCAGAAACATTGGGCGTGTTTCTTTACACCTGTTGTCTATGTTCCCCATCAGTAAAATAGGTACCTGGGTGTTAGTCGACTGGTGTGAGTCGCATCCTAGGACACTGACCTAATCTGCCCGAAATGCTGTGCATAACAAGGGACTTTCTATATAGTAGTATGTCACTGATATCTTATTAGTGAAGGTAGGATACCACTTATTCTAAGCAAATTTCCTAAATTTGCTTTTAACAGATAAGTAAACTGTAGATATAAATCCAAATTAATTTCCATGAACGTGCCTATCTGTGCTCATGATAATGCGAGCACAGATGGGCATGTTTGTGGAGCAACTTGCAATGTGAACAGACTGACTGATGTTGTAGTGGCCAGGCTTAGGCTTGGCTACAGGTACTTCTGACAGTTTGGGAGACACAGATGATGATCAAACTAAATGCAAATTATGTGATCAGGCATATGGTCACTGTCTTGAACACTATGTGCTTAATTGTGCACTTATTGAGGAATATAGAGATAGACAATATAATAACCTATGTGACATGTCAAGATATCTTATTCATGAAATAAGATACCTGCTTGTAACAGATAATTGAAATGTAGATATAAACCCAAATGTACAATTGTTAACCCCTTTGGGGCCTAGTGCCTAGGCCTTTTGTGTATCCATATGCTCTTGCGCTACCGTCCACAGGATGGATATGGGGTGCACAATAAACTAGCCACTTCGGTGGCAAAATCTAATCATCTGATGTCAGCTAGGCCTGTATACCATGTACATGTACTTGTAATAAATAAAGATATTATTATTATTATTATTATTATTATTATTATTATTATTATTATTATTATTATTATTATTATTATTATTATTATTATGTCTAGAACAAATTAACTCTGTTTGAGGTTTGCTCAAGGCAAATTCCCTTAAGGAAAAGGAGGAGAAGATGCAAACTAGAAAGAGAGAGGCGCTCCCTATACAGGCGAAGGCAAAGAATAACGGAGCGGCTACAGGAGGCCAATATCTCTGAAATACGTAGGGAGACACTAGTCAGAGAAATAGCAAACATCGAATTAAAACTAAAGGAATCTTACAGGAATCAAGAGACACGGGAAGAACTAAAAGCCATATATGAAATTGTAAGAAACCCTAAGTATTTCTTTTCCTATGCAAAATCAAAGTCGAGAACAACAACCAGTATTGGGCCCCTACTTAAACGGGATGGGTCCTACACAGATGACAGCAAGGAAATGAGTGAGTTACTTAAATCCCGGTATGACTCAGTTTTTAGCGAGCCGATAACCAGACTGAAAATCGAAAACCTAAATGAATTTTTTATGAGAGTGCCACAGAACTTGACAGACGCATGCCTTTCTGACATCACCACGACGCCAAATGACTTCGAAAAGGCAATAAATGACATGCCCATGCACTCCGCTCCAGGCCCAGACTCATGGAACTCCGTGTTCATCAAGAACTGCAAGAAGCCCCTATCACATGCTTTTAACATCCTATGGAGAGGGAGCATGGACACTGGGATCGTCCCGCAGCTACTAAAAAAAACAGACATAGCCCCGCTCCACAAAGGGGGCAGTAAAGCAATAGCAAAGAACTACAGACCAATTACGCTAACGTCCCATTTCATAAAAATCTTTGAAAGGGTTCTAAGAAGCAAGATCGCCACCCATCTTGATACCCATCAATTGCACAACCCAGGACAGCATGGGTTTAGAGCAGGCCGCTCCTGTCTGTCCCAACTACTGGACCACTACGACAAGGTCCTGGATGCTCTAGAAGATAAACAGAATGCAGATGTTATATACACAGATTTTGCAAATGCCTTTGACAAGTGTAACCATGGTGTAATAGCACACAAAATGCGTGATAAAGGAATAACAGGCAAAGTTGGTAGATGGATCTATAATTTCCTAACATGTAGAACACAAAGAGTAGTAGTCAACAGAGTAAAGTCTGAGGCAGCTATTGTGAAAAGCTCTGGTCCATAAGGCACTACTTGCTCCCATCCTATTCCTCATCCTCATATCAGACATTGACAGGGATATAAGCCACAGTGCTGTGTCTTCCTTTGCAGATGACACCCGAATCTGTATGACAGTGTCCACCGTTGAAGACACTGCAAGACTCCAAGCAGACATAAACCAAATCTTTAAATGGGCTGCAGAAAACAATATGAAGTTCAATGATGAGAAATTTCAATTACTCAACCACACAATAGAGCGAAAAACTAATGTCAAAGACCTGGGAGTGATCATGTCAGAGGATCTCACCTTCAAGGACCATAACAAAGTAGCAATTGCATCTGCTCGAAAAATGACAGGATGGATAATGAGAACCTTCAAAATCAGGGATGCCAAGCCAATGTTGACACTTTACAGATCGCTTGTTCTATCTAGGCTGGAATATTGCTGCACACTAACTGCACCTTTCAAGGCGGGTGAAATTGCTGACCTTGAAAATGTGCAGAGAACCTTCACCGCACGCATAAGTGCGACAAACCACCTCAACTACTGGGAACGCTTGAAGTTCCTAAACCTGTACTCTCTAGAACGCAGGCGGGAGAGATACATTATTATATACACATGGAAAATTCTCGAGGATTAGTACCAAACTTGCACACAAAAATCACTCCGTGAAAGCAAAAGACTCGGCAGGAGATGTAACATCCCCCAATGAAGAGCAGGGTGCCACTAGCACTTTGAGGGACAACACAATAAGTGTGAGGGGCCCAAGATTGTTCAACTGCCTCCCAGCATACATCAGGGGATTACCAACAAACCCTGGCTGTCTTAAAGCAGGCACTGGACAGGCACCTAAAGTCGGTACCTGACCAGCCAGGCTGTGGTTCGTACGTTGGACTGCTGCGGCCAGCAGTAACAGCCTGGGTTGATCAGGCTCTGGCCCCAACATGAGGCTGGTCACAGACCGGGCCCCCAGGGGGGGTGACCCCTGGAACCTCCAGGTAAACTCCAGCTGCTTGTGAAAACATTCAGAGGATGATTCTTAATCGTCTCATGTACAGAATCAAACAGTTTTGTCCCCCCGGTTACATGGTTTCATGCATGGAAGAGTGTGCATCATTGCTGCCACCTTTCTCACCCTGCCTGACAGCTCATACACTACCTTCCTTGACCTTAAATCTGCGTTTGATGTTGCCGACATGTAATCATTAGTGAGCTTCCAGAATGGATGTTGGAGGATGGCTTCTCCCTGATTAAAGGCTACCTGTCCAACAGAAAGTCTTCTGTGTTGTTCCAGGGGCATAGAAGTATCACTGAAGACTTTGAATTAGGAACCCCACAGGGAGGTGTGCTCAGTCCCACTCTATTCATTATTCAAAATTAATGCCTGACTCATTTACCCCTACCTCACCTATAGAATCTGCACATGGGGCTCAACATCAATAACTCATCTCAGACCATTAATAACACAACAAAAGGCTGCAGTTAGAATGATAACAAATTCACACTCCAGACAACATACTCCACCAATATTCAAAGATCTAAACTTACTCACCATACAAGACATCCATACTTTTTACTGTACCTATTACATACATAGAACACTCTAAGCAAATATTAACCCCCCACTCAAACTTCTCCTTACCAACTTTAACAGGACACATGACCATAACACTAGACACAGATCACTCCTCGATGTTCCCCGTGTGTTGTGGTTGTAGGTTAATAAAAGCCCGAGTAACAATAACAATGTACTCTCCAGGGCCGCTCCATAACAACAACGACAATAACAAAAACAATTATAAATGACTGAACCAAACAAACATAGTATTCCTCCTCCTACTCTCCCAACCCTTCACATTCCTCCTTTTCTAAATTACATTATATCATCCAACTTATAAATCCAACCTATCTGGAGGTTTGACAACTCTGCTGGAACCCGGAGGTGGAGGGGTTTGCACTGTCCTGAGGTGCCTCCTCTTCTCTCACCTGGCTGGTTCCCTTATCAAACCTCTCAGGAGGTTCTTCCTGTATGCTAACCTGCTCTTTAAGTTTATTACCATTATTATCTGTTGTGGGCAGTTCCTTTAAACCTCCTTACTGCTTCTGGTACTGTTGGAATCAGTGTTGTTCTCCACTCCTAAACCTTGGCATGAGCTGATCTATATGCCTTTTCCATATCATGTTACCAAACCCTCTAATTAACACTTTATAATTCCTAACCCCTAATACCTCCACAATTTTCCTTCTAACCAAGGGTCACCTTTCCCAAAGTTCCTTGCATACACAGCATCATCAACTTTAAAAATGCTTCACCCTCATGAAGGTACCAGCAGGCATGTTAGGCAATGAATTGTCCTCTTTAACATGACATTTGACGCCGATACAGGGACTTTGAAATTCCTATGAAACATCATTTCTGCTGTTGTCTTATTTGGGGAGAATGAACAGTTTTCCTATGGTTATATAAGAACCTACATAATTTGGTATTGAGAGAACCTTTTGTAAACTTTTGTAAACCTTCCTTCAATGACCTTACCGCCCTCTCCGCCAGACCATTTGATGAAGGATGGTATGGGGCTGGAGTAATATGTTCAATACTATTCTTACTAAAGAAGGCTTCCAGCTCTTGTGAGACAAAATAAGCAGCATTATCTGACACAACTGTGTCTGGTAACCCAAAATTACAAAAGGATTTCCTCAGTAACTCAGTAGTAACTGTGGATGTCATGGAGCTAGTTACTTGCACATCTAAGAATTTTGAAAAGAATTCACAATTACCAAAAATATTTGCCCTCAACAGGACCCATAATCTATAGCACTCGTGACATGGTGTCCCAGTGCTGGGCCAAGATAGGACAGGAGATGAATTTGGCTTAAAATTCTGAAAACAAATGGGACAACTCTTTGTCACTTCTGCAATATCTTGGTCCATCTTTGGCCACCAGACCCACTGCCTAGCTTCTGCTTTCATAGCTTGATACCATTATGACCTATATGCAGATGCTCCAATACCATACATCTCAATTTTACAGGCACTACCACTCTATTTCTATACAATAATACATTATCATGAACAGTCAGATCTGATTTGACTGAATTATAATCAGATAAAAATACACTGTTTTTACACCATCCATATTTAACATTATTTACTACTTGGGATAATACAGCATCTATCCCAGTTTCCTCTTTGATTTTGTCAAATGATAAGTGTTTGAAATCGAGGAACTCTACTAATCTCACATATTCCGAAGGTATACCTGATTCTAAGCTGTGATCTTCAATAGGTAATCTACTAAATGCATCTGCAATAACATTTTCCTTACCAGCCTTAAATGACAATTCATAATCATACTGAGCTAATAACAGAGCCCAACGCTGAATTCTGCATTTGCATTTACTGGAATATGTTTCCCTTTACCAAACAACCCTAGCAATGGTTTATGATCTGTGCGAGCAACAAACTTTCTCCCTAGCAAAAAATATCGAATTTCTTAACAGCATACACCAAAGCTGACCTTCTTTATCAAGTTGAGAATAATTCTGTTCTGCCGGAGAAAGTTTCTTACTAGCAAAATACACAGGGTTTCTGGCCATTTACTACCTGGATTAAACACATCCAACACCCACAGAAGAAGCATCAACCTCAATTATTAATGGATGTTCTCCCGTAAAATTAGTCAACAAAGCTGAACACTCCAATTGTTTTTTAATCCTTTGAACAGCTTCCTCTTCCACTGAAGACCACTCAAATGTAGCCCCTTTTTAACAAATCATACAGTGGTGCCAAAATTAAAGAAAAATTCTTAATAAACTTACAATAGTAAGTCACCATCCCACAAGGACTGAACTTCTCCTACAGACGTAGGTGAAGGTAAATTCACAAGAGCCTCCACCTTCTGAGAAGAAGGTTTAATACCCTGCCCCAGAAATCTCATCCCCAGATATGCAATAGATCTGGCTTTCAACACTGACTTATCCTTATTCAGTACTACATTATGCTCTTGTAAAATACTCAACACCTGCCTGAGTCTGACATTATGCTCAACTTCTGTGGCACCACATATTATGATATCATCTAAATAGGATGCAACCCCATCCAGGTTAACAAACAATTGGAAATAAATTTCTGGAAAATACCAGGAGATGAGGAAATTCCAAATGGTAATCTCTTATATTTAAAAAGTCCCTGTGGGTATTAATTACTAAAGATGTTGGCTCCTCTCATCTACAGGTATCTGTAAATAAGCATCCTTCAAATCTAATTTTGTAAATATTTTACCTTTACCCACTACAGACAATAATTCCTCAATCCTGGGTAGGATATCTTTCACAATGAATGTTTTGATTTACATATTTAAAATCCCCACATATTCTCATAGACTTAGAGTCAGCCTTTAATACTGGGACAATAGGTACAGACCATTCACTATGCGAAATAGGCTCAATAATGCCTTTCTGCACTAATTTTTCTAATTCTTTCTCAATCATCTCTTTGTGAAAAAATGGTACTGGCTGTGCTTTCACAAACTTAGGAACAGCATCACTAGAATCTACCCTAAAATTATCTAACATTTCTTCAGCACTGTCTAGTTTGTTAATTTTGGTAGATTCATCCAATCCAGCAAGGTAAATCCCTACCTTTTTCATGAGGTCTTTCCCACACAAGTTACTATTATGGGATTTCACTACATAAAACACTTGTGACACCTCTAAGTTATTATATCTTACCGGCAAAACCACCTGTCCCAGAAGGTTTATTTTCCAATTATCATATGCATTTACCCTCCTAGAACATGGCTCAATGTGCCCCTTTAGTGCCTCTACCCAGTCTTTGGATAAAGTCGAGATGGACGCCCCACTGTCAATCTCAAAAGGTACCCGTTGATTGTTAATGATAAACCCATATTTCTCTGCCTTCATGGAAAACACTCTATCCTCTAAGGCATATAAGCTCATCACTTCCTCATCCGCTGAACTATCACCGCCATCCAGCACCTTAATTGACTTTGTTCTAGGATATCTAGGTGACTGCTGTGTCCTTGCTGTCTTGTTTTTTTCAATACTCGAATTTGATACAGCCTTAGAAAACACTTTTGACGATTTCTCTCTACACACTCTTCTCAAGTGGCCTTTCTTATGACACTTATTACAGAAAAAGTCTTTAAACCTACAAGTACTACTACTGTGCTGGAACCCACAATGTTTAATTTCACAGCATTAATCACTTGTACCGCAGGAGCAGAGTTCTCATCTGTAACAAATGCCTGTTCCAAGTTCAAAAGTTTGTCAAATAGTTTGCAGACTGCACACTTTGCAAATCCAAATTTTCTGCAACTAGGTGAGGAAAATACACTTCATCCACCACCGCCATAAACAACTGGTCCCTCACTCTGGGGTCAAATTGTCCCCCAAAGGTACAGTTCACAGCCAACGCTTTTAAATCTGTATATAATTCATGCAAGGACTCACCCTGTCGTTTCTTCCTCTGCTGAAAAGCCAACAAACTGCGGTGGTAGGCTGGTTTCACTGCATAATAACTTTTCAGTGCCGCGACCAAGTCGTCGTAACTCTTCGTGTGTGGTAATTCTGGTGCACACACATTACCTAAAACACTGTAAATTTCTGATCCCAGGGACACTAGCAAGAAATTCCTCTTGTTATCTTGCTCTTTAATTCCTAAGTGAGCGAAATTGGCTTCCAACAAGCTTAGCCAAAGCTCCAAAGAAATCTTACGTGGGTTGAAAGGTTCCAACCTTCCGTGTGATGCTGCCATTCTGCCACTTGTTGCTGCTGTATCACCGTTCTGCTGCAATGTCCTCGGCTGGCAATATCCCTACTACTTCAGGCCACATTGGCCCACTATCCTTGGCTCTGATGATCCCATCCTCGTCGCCACTGTTGTGGTTGTAGGTTAATAAAAGCCCGAGTAACAATAACAATGTACTCTCCAGGGCCGCTCCATAACAACAACGACAATAACAAAACAATTATAAATGACTGAACCAAACAAACATAGTATTCAATCCTCCTACTGCTCACAACCCCTTACACCGTGTTCATCTAACACTATGCAAAAACTCAATGCATATAAAAGGCCCGAAAATTTGGAATTCATTACCTGTGATTGCCAAAGAAACCCTGCCTGTACCCCAATTCAAAACGATGCTAAAAAACCACCTTCTCACCCAAACCTAAGTGCTCAATATCAAACATTCCCAACAAAGTTGATTAATCACTTAAATGTATAAACCTGATTAATCACTTAAATGTAAAAACCTGTTATGAATAATACATACTGAGCTAACTGTTACTACACATTTACATTATAATGACCACATAAACTGTAATTGCAATGCAACTAATTGTTTTAAATTGTTATCTCACTCAATTAATTGCATTGCTACAATTAATAGATTATTATGTTCAACTTATATCCAAATTTTACAACTTAGATACACAATTATACTTATTTTATAAATTATCAACCATAATTCTTTACCATGTAGTCTACTATTACTTAATCTTAAGAATGCCCACAATGCACAGCATATTAGGGGCTTTGGGCAGGTACACCTCATTTTTACCTATGTATCATGTCTAAATAACAACATTGTATCATGTCTAAATAAACTATTATTATTATTATTATTATTATTATTATTATTATTATTATTATTATTATTATTATTATTATTATAATGCTATTCCTAGCCAGCCCCATCATTATATGATTAGTTTTGCTGATGATATAATGATTCACACCACCGGATTCTCAAACACCCAAAACATCCTTAACCATGTACTAGCCTCGTGTCAGGACCTGGGGTTGATAATCTCTACTGCTAAAACGAAGATACTCAATAGGCGTCCTCCTCGACAGAGAGGCACAGTTTGCCAGATCCAGTTGCATGTGTGAGCGTATTTGATAGGAGTGAATGGAGGCATATGGTTTTTAATACTTGACGTGCTGTTGGAGTGTGAGCAAAGTAACATTTATGAAGGGATTCAGGGAAACCGGCAGGCCGGACTTGAGTTCTGGAGATGGGAAGTACAGTGCCGGCACTCTGAAGGAGGGGTTTTATAACTGTAGTGTAAAGCACCCTTCTGGCAAGACAGTGATGGCGTGAATGATGATGAAAGTTTTTCTTTTTCGGGCCACCCTGCCTTGGTGGGAATCGGCCGATGTGTTAATAAAAAAAAAAAAAAAAAAAAAAAAAAATTGTGAAATGATGTATCTTGCTTATATTAGATCATTGGTTGATTATGCTGCGCCACTACTTGCTCTTGTGTCTGACTGGAAGCTTGGAGGGCTGGAAAAACTGCAGAACGAAGCAATGATGATCATTTTAGGATGCCCTCGTACTGCCAAAATTTTAAATATGCAGAAAGAACTTGATATTCCAAGCATCAGAGATCGTGTTACTGAAAGAAATATCCTGATTGGGGTTAATATGCTCAGGCTAGCCCATTAAAACCCCTGCACAGAAGCCCTCCAAACTTTCCTCAGCACTGGCGAACATCCCTCCAGATGGATCGAAAAAACTGAAACTGACCTTCGCATGAATCAGATACATGATCTATGTCAAGTAAGGCAACAGCGGCACTTCTCCGCTCCATGGAATATTACCCCTTTCCAAACTACCATCCCTCCATTTCCCCCCAAACTACTTCTAAAATCACAACCAAAGCTTCGCCTTGAAGCCAAACATGATGCCCTAAGCTGTATTGATAACTTAGTGACACAGCACACTCTCTCACAAATTATTTACGTTGATGGTTCTGTTCACTAATCCACTGGTGCAGCTGGTAGTGCTGCTGTTGTCATGCAAAGTGATGGCTCTCTTAAAGAAATTGGAGCACGCATCAATAACTGGGCCTCTACCCTTCAGACAGAACTGTTTGTAATACTCCTTGCACTCAAATGCGTCCATGACTCTTTAATTGTAACTGATTCTCTGCCATCCATAAATGCTCTCAACTCATTAAGTATAAATTGCAGCATGCTTGTGTCAGAAGCCAGACACAGGTATGATAGGATTGTGGATAGTAGAGTCAGAGTGCACATGCTGTGGATTCCATCTCACATTGGTCTTCAGATGCATGATAGAATTGATAAATTGGCTAAGTTTTATGCTTTCAAAGAGGGGGTAGATTACAATCTTGGCTTGTCAGTTAGCAGTTTGAGAACAATAATACGAAAAGAACTTCAACTGAATTTTATTGACTTAAGACTCAGGGAGATTGACACCAGTCAGTCCATCTATCATCATTCTATCATGCAAGAGGAGCCACATGTCTATGGTGCATCCAACAAAATTAGCAGGCTCTTGGATGTCACTACTGCCGGCCTCCGGCTGGGTTACAAGTATCTTTGGCAGGTTAAATCACCACCACCAGATGTAGACCAAACAAAATTAAAACTTTGCCAGTTGGATTATTGTCACACCCTGCGTCCTTATGTACTGGAGTGCGATAAAATTAATGAAGCCAGAGACAACTCACTCAGAAATGTTCAAGATATGTCAAAGTATTTTATCCACAGTGGTATATTACAGACCATTCTGGAAAAGTACCCTGACTTTGCTCCCTGTAAATAAAGCATTACCACGTGTGTACTCACCTATTTGTACTCACCTATTTGTGGTTGCAGTTGTCGAGTCATAGCTCCTGGCCCCGCCTCTTCACTGATTGCTACTAGGTCCTCTCTCTTCCTGCTCCATGAGCTTTATCAAACCTCGTCTTAAAACTATGTATGGTTCCTGCCTCCACTACGTCGCTTTCTAGGCAATTCCACTTCCTGACAACTCTATGACTGAAGAAATATTTCCTAACATCCCTTTGACTCATAGGAGTCTTCAACTTCCAATTGTGACCCCTTGTTTCTGTGTCCCCTCTCTGGAACATCTTGTCTCTGTCCACCTTATCTATTCCTCGCAGTATTTTATATGTTGTTATCATGTCTCCCCTAACCCTCCTGTCCTCTAGTGTCGTCAGGCCGATTTCCCTTAACCTTTCTTCGTAGGACAATCCCCTTAGCTCTGGGACTAGTCTTGTTGCAAACCTTTGCACTTTCTCTAATTTCTTGACGTGCTTGACCAGGTGTGGGTTCCAAACTGGTGCTGCATACTCCAGTATGGGCCTGACGTATATGGTGTACAGAGTCTTGAATGATTCCTTAGTGAGGTATTGGAACGCTATTCTTAGGTTTGCCAGCCGCCCGTATGCTGCAGCAGTTATCTGATTGATGTGTGCCTCAGGGGATGTGCTCGGTATTATACTCACCCCAAGATCTTTTTCCTTGAGTGAGGTTTGCAGTCTTTGGCCACCTAGACTATACTCTGTCTGCGGTCTTCTTTGCCCTTCCCCGATCTTCATGACTTTACATTTGGCAGGGTTAAATTCAAGGAGCCAGTTACTGGACCAGGCTTGTAGCCTGTCCAGGTCTCTTTGTAGTCCTGCCTGATCCTCGACTGATTTAATTCTTCTCATTAACTTCACATCATCTGCAAACAGGGACACTTCTGAGTCTATCCCTTCCGTTATGTCATTCACATATACCAAAAACAGTACAGGTCCTAGGACTGACCCTTGTGGAACCCCACTCGTCACAGGTGCCCACTCTGACATCTGGTCAAGTACCATGACTCGTTGTTGCCTCCCTGTCAGATATTCTCTGATCCATTGCAGTGCCTTTCCTGTTACGTGTGCCTGATCCTCTAGCTTTTGCATTAACCTCTTGTAAGGAACTGTGTCGAACGCCTTCTTGCAGTCCAAGAAAATGCAGTCTATCCACCCCTCTCTCTCGCCTCAGGTAGTTGCCCAGTTTCAATGGATGAGTTGAGGATTTTTGTTAGTGGCACACACAACATCTCTGCTCCCTCTCTAAGGACCCATGGAGAAATGTTGTCCGGTCCCACCGCTTTTGAGGTATCGAGTTCACATAGCAGCTTCTTCACCTCCTCCTCGGTTGTGTGTATTTCATCCAGCACTTGTTGGTATACCTCCCTATTCTGAATTCCTGGAGTCCTTCCTGTCTCCTCTGTAAATACTTCTTTAAATCTCATGTTGAGCTCCTCACATACCTCTTGGTCGTTTCTTGTAACTCCCACCTTCCTTCCTCAGCCTGATTACCTGGTCCTTGACTGTTGTTTTCCTCCTGATGTGGCTATACAACAGCTTCGGGTCAGACTTGACTTTTGATGCTATATCATTTTCATATTGTCGCTGAGCCTCCCTTCTTACCTGTGCATATTCGTTTCTGGCTCTTCGGCTAATCTCTTTATTTTCCTGGGTCCTTTGTCTTCTGTACTTTTTCCATTCTCTATTACACTTAGTTTTTGCCTCCCTACACCTCTGGGTGAACCAAGGACTCGTTCTGGTCTTCCCATTACTTCTGTTTCCCTTGGGACAAACCTCTCCTCTGCCTCTTTGCATTTGGTTGTCACATATTAAATCATTTCTTTTACTGGTTTTCCTGTCAATTCTCTCTCCCACTGAATGTCTTGTAGGAAGTTCCTCATGCCTGTTAGTTACCATTTTATCCTAGGCACATGTCGATTAGACACTAGACCTGTTGTATATATGTGTGTGTGTGTGTGAGGAAACACTTCGAAATGTTTCGGCCCCGGGAATTGAACTCGGCCCTCCGTGCGTAAAGCAAGAGCGCTAGCCACCATGCCATCGGGCGTGTAGTTAGGTGTGTGTGTGTATGTGTGTGTATGTGTGTACTCACCTAATTGTGGTTGCAGGGGTCGAGACTCAGCTGTGTGTATGTGTGTTTGTGTGTGTGTGACCCAACAATTAATATTTGCACCAATAACTAATTACAGTTGTGACCGGGTGTAGACTAGTAAATTGCTCATTACTTTATAATTTGTTTATGATTGCAACCATGTATAAACGTAAGTAAAAAAATTTACTTACATGATTCATTACCTTTGAAACTTGTGAGTTCATTACCTTTGTACCTTGTTCAGTTATCAAAACTTTGGGGCCCAGTTTCTGGACCCATTATATATCTCCATAATCTGTAAATACCTTTGTAACTTGTCATGATTGTGACTAGATCTACTCGAGTTCATTACCTTTGTAACTTGCTCAGGTATCAAAACTTTGAGGCCCAGTCCCTGGACCCATTATGTACCTCTGTAATCTTTTGACTACCTGCCCACAGGATGGGTATGGGGTGCATAATAAAGATATTAAACTAAACTCAATAACTGGGCTTCTACCCTTCAAATAGAACTGTCAGTAATACTCCTTGCTCTCAAATGCGTACATGTATATAAGGTTGACACTTTAATTGTAAATGATTCTCTGTCTATAAATGCTCTCAACTCATTAAATATACATTGTGGCATGCTTGTGTCAGAAGCCAGGCACAGGTATGGTAGGATTGTGGACAGTGGAGTGCACCTTCTGTGGATTTCATCTCACATTGGTCTTCAGATGCATGACAGAACTGATGAATTGGCTAAGTTATATGCTTTCAGAGAGAATGAGTAGATTACAATCTTGGCTTGTCAGTTAGCAGTTTGAGAATAATAATACCAAAGAACTTCAAAAATTTTATTGACTTAAGACTGGGGGAGATTGCTACCAGTCAGTCCATCATCATTCTATCATGCAGGAGGAGCCACATGTCAATGATGCGTCCAACAAAATAAGCAGACTCTTGGATGTCACTACCGTCCAGCTCCGGCTGGGTTACAAGTATCTTTGAGAGGTTAAATCACCACCACCAGATGTAGACCAAACGAAAAGTAAACTTTGCCAGATGGACTATTGTCACACCTTTCGTCATTATGTACTGGAATGCGATAAGATTAATGAATTCAGAGACAACTCACTCAGAAATGTTCAAGATATGTCAAAGTATTTTATTCACAGTGGCATGTAACAAACCATCCTGGAAAAATATCCTGACTTTGCTCACTGTAAATAAAGCTAATATTGCTATTCCACGAGCCTTGGTCGTGCGGGTATGTTTGGGAGAGCCCTCTGGTGACTGCTTAGCGAAACTTTATTTTCTCCAAGATGGTGGAAGGCTACAGACGACGGGTTAACACTGTCTGTGTTGACATGCTGCAAGGAGCGATTTATCCTTCTAACGCAGAGATCTTGCTACCAGTCATATTACGAGAACACCTGGGGATATCCCACGCGGAATTATATGGCATTTGCTGAATGGAGCCAAGAGAATATTCGTCAAGTTTGCATGCACGGAGCGTATGATCGGATCGTCGATGCATATCAGGACAAAAGACGGGTGGTCATGCAAAGAGTTGAGGTATGTCTCAGGGATGTTTCTGCTCCATATAAATGGTTGAAATTCGTAATGTACCATTTGAGGCGGGAGAAATGGACATACGGAATATGGAATTATCCATAAATAAAAAGATAAGATTTCTTCGATTTTTAACCCAGAGGGTTGCACCCAGGATAACCCAAGAAGATCAGTGGTAGGACTGTCTGTCTTATTTCCATTGGGGTCCTTAATCTTGTCCCCCAGGATGCGACCCACACCAGTCGACTACACAGGTACCTATTTACTGTTAGGGTGAACATGACAACAAGTGTGAAACAGTCGAAATGTTTCCACCCGCCGGAATCGAACCCGAGCCCTCCGTGTGTGAGCGGAGCTCAGCCACCAGACCACCGGGCCACCCATGCCGTCAACGTGGGACGTTGGATGCAAGGTTTATATCGGGGATGTTGGAAGGGACATATTCAGTTAAGATGACATTGAGGAGGCCTATCCTGTCATGTATTAATGGAACATTTTCGTACTCAGGATACGTAACATACGCCAGCCAGGTACGAACATGCCGGTTGTGTGGCAACCAGGACATGTAGCACCTGAATGTGTATGACGATGAGACGACGGGCGCGGGGTGGTGAGGATGGAGCAAAGAGCCGGAAGGAAGGACATTAATGGGGAAATACGGCAGGAAGGACAGGAAGAGAGGAGACAGAGGACAACGCATTCAACGTGGGTGAGGAGGTGGAACAAGCTGAGACGATGGAGAAACGAGTGGTGGAGTTGGAGCCGTTCTTGGCCTAGGGCGAATAGTGGGAAGAAATGACCTGGAGGATGGTTTCAGGCATTTGGGTGAGGGGAAAAAGAGATACTGCAGGACTGAATGACATTTGGTGGTGAGGGTTTAAATTGAGGAAGTGTCGGGAGGAGTGTGTGAGGTCGGGCATAGGGACAGGCAAGGGGCATGTGCAGAGAGGTGGGGAGGTGCAGATTGATGACATTGACAGTGGGGCATCTGGTGAGGGAGAGTGGTTGTGGCAGAAAGGGGCCAGGGAAGATGACATGGAGGTAACAGTGGGAAAAGGGGAATCCAGGAAAAGGCCCGGGTGATGGATGGAGGATAATAATAATAAATAAGATTTCTTCAGGTTTTTAACTTCGGAGGGTTAGCCACCCAGGATAACCCAAGAAAGTCAGGCGTCATCGGGACTGTCTGTCATATTTCCATTGGGGTCCTTAATCTTGTCCCCCCGGATGCGACCCCACCAGTCGACTAACAACCCAGGTACCTATTTGCTGCTGGTGAACATGACAACAGGTGTAGGAAACACGTCGAAATGTTTCTACCCGCCGGGAATCGAACCCGGGCCCTCCGTGTGTGAAACGAGCTCAGCCACCAGACCACCAGATGATGTTTTGACTCTGGCTCAAAGGACAGGGAAGAAGGTGTGGGCTAGGTGGTGCAGGACAGGGGACAAGTAAAGGGAATGAGGCCCCTAGGGATCAGAATGTGAGGGGGGGGAAGGGGGTTTGGAAAGCACCATGAATGTTAAAACAGACAGGAGACTACTGAAACAGAAAGGAAAACCACAACGTTTAATTCCGGTGTTTGATATGAATGTCAATGGCCTCAAAAATAAGTCAAACGAAAATGGGTAGAAATAACATTGAAGAAAGTTAGAGTGGATGTAGTATTCTTCCAGGAACCAACTTTAGGTGTGGGAATGAGCTTTAAATGGGTATGGGTTTTCAGGGCGGGCAGAGGCTGTTTAAGGGAGGGTGATGGTGGGAGTTAGGAGTCAAGCCCTTTCACCTTTGCTTTCATGGGAGGGGGAGGGTGGTAAGGGAAGATGTTAGGTGGGGCGAGGTGCAGGTTTGCTTCATTGGCGTGTAAAATCCGGCTGTCACGAATAAACGAATAAAGGGGGGAATTTGTAAAAGGGGCGGAGTTTTGTACCCTTCCCAAAAACCCCCATGTTACATTAATAGCAGGGAGCTGGGGGAAAAGCTCCTTCAAAAACCGGATGTGGAACCAAGGGGAAAGGGGGGTGCGTTCTGGGGGCTTTTAGGGGGGTTTTTAGGGGCGGTTCGGGTAGTGGATGTAGTGGGGGGCAGGGGGGAACCCTTTATTAATTTTCTTTTTATAGG